>OZ024829.1:65871196-66142566 GCA_964016985.1 Anodontia alba
GGGATCAAACATGGTTTTTCATGCATAAACATTCGCTAGGTCCCGAGGGAGGTGTTGAAAACCGAGGCCTCCGGCCTCGGTTTTCAACACCTCCCTAGGGACCTGGCGAATGTTAATGCTTTGAAAAACCATGTTCGATCGCTATTATTGCATAAAAACTGAAAACATTTGCTACATTTCGCGTTATTTCTTGCATTATTTTGTTTCGCCTTTTCACCGATGTCTCGCGATCGAAATTTCCAAGGGCTTTGCTCGTTCTAGGGCCGGGCAGTACACATCTCGTGACGGCTGCAAATATGTGGCCCCGGTACGATCATATTGAAAGTTGTGTAGCCGTGCATTAACAGCGCGTGAATTGCCTTGTTAATACACGGCTTTTCGCCGGTTAATGCACGGCTGATGATAACGTGCGACACTGCTTTTTATGCAATAATAATTATTACTGACATTCAAGAGTCACTGTGTTAACAAGTCTAGGTAATGTGCACCTTTATGGGCTCCTATAATACAAAATGAAAACAGGGCTGTTTAGTGGGGGGGGGTGTACTTGATAAGCGGGTTTTCATATTTTTGCAGTTTTTAAACCAGCTTTGTAATGTTGGTTGTACTTACAAATAAGACGTAAAATTATTTGGAAGTAATTGTTCTTGGAACAGCTGTAACTGTTACTGTGACAAACAACTTAATTTTTGCCAGATATACGGAGTGTTTGACTCAGCCCTCCTCCCGAAAATATCAACCGACCGTGGCCACGTGACTGATCAATACTTCATGCGTATCTAGCACCCTGCCTGGAACACCTATATCTGAAAGAAAGATTTGTAAAACTGATTTCTCTCTCTCTCTCTCTCACACACACACACACACACACACACACACACACACACACACACACACACACACACACACAAACAAACATTTACGTGAGACGCTACTTTAAGTCCTTTATTTTGTAAGTTGAATTGTGGATCAACCATTTGTGGTTCCCATATGTCTGTTAATACAAAAGCATACGGGGATTCGCCAACAAACAAGCTCCTTTTCAGCATTTTGCAGTAAGTCCAAGCCCTATCAAGGAAATCGGTCTACTGTTTCATCGTGGGATCGAAACGAGGTCCAAACAACCGAGCTCGTTTTTCACCTCAAATCGCGGTTGAATGCAGTCACGCATTAATTAAAGACTGTTGTAATGTTCATATAAAATTGTTTTCTGTTTCAGAAAGCGACGGGCAAAAGTTTAAGTGACGTCGAAAATGCGGCGAAAAGTGTGACAGGGAACAGCAGAAAACGGTACTTGTTGAAAAACCCGGATGGATTGTGGGACAAATGTATAATCCCATATCAATGGGATGCAGACTTCGGTATGCAAATAATAATTCAGTTTGTTTTCCTATTTTATAACTGGCTTAAAAGCAATATCAACTTTTAGCACTCTGAGCAAATTCAGAACATTTTATTTTTTTTATCTCTGTTGTTTTGTTTGGGGTTTTTTATGTTTTGTATTTTTTTTTTTTTTTTTCAGAAAAGAGTGTGACGCAATTTACAAATAGCATAAAGTGCTGAAAGCCCAGAGTTAAGTAAAATATTATCAGTCGTAGAATGCTAAACTTCAAATGTTGTTGACGCAAGGCTAACTTTCAAGAATTTGTGAAAGGTATAAAATTGTAAAATCATGTACACATTTTTGAAAGTGATTTTGTATCTGATTCAGATGGCCAGGAAGATGTAAAAGAGGCAATGACGATAATGGAAAGTTTCACTGGTTTTCGGTTTGTAGAATATAACGATTCCGTACCTGATCTATACGGATTGTCACATAAGAACAGGCTCAATTTCTTAGACGGACAAGGGTGAGCTGTAGACTAGTCTTGAGGTTAAGACAGTCTTACCACTACCTGAACTTCTTAAGCCGCAACGTCAAAAAACGTACCTTCGGACATTTGCAACCATAAGATTCAGACCAGCCTACGCATTCGAGCACATTTTAAATAGACAAGGATACAAAGTTTCATCAGTTTCATCATGCGAACAATGAAGATTATGATCAGACTGCGCGGATGCGCGGGTTGATTTGAGTCTTCGTTGGGCGTACATGTCCGAAACTATGTTTTCTCACGTGGCGACTCATTTCATTCCAGTACAAGGCTACTTATTTTACATAACGTTAAAACACCTGTTTGAAATATTTAATTTTATTAAGGAAGACGCTGGTGACACGTCTCAATAGCCGATTCACGAGAAAGTTGCTGCTGACAGACGTCTGTCACTAGCCAATTCACGTTAGATTTGCTGCTGACAGACGTCTGTCACTAGCCAATTCACGTTAGTTTTGCTGCTGACAGACGTCTGTCACCAACCAATTTACGTTAAATTTGCTGGTGACAGACCCCTTTCACCAGCTATTTCTCATAAATTTTGCTGGTGACAGATGATACGATTTTTGAGACCATTATTTTTTTTTATATTACTTTGATTAATAATGGTAAAGTCTGACCTTCGAGAAAAAAATATATTTGTATGATTACCAATTGTAGATATGGAAAGAGAGAAAAAGACTGAATGAGATTCCCTGTATTCTGTGACCAAGTATTTTCAATGTCCCAGACCGCATGTTATCCTACATTCATATTAATGCATGTTTATTCGATAGGTCGGCCTCGGTAGCTCAGTCGGATGCGCGTCTGACTAGTGACCAGGAGGTCGCTGGTTCGATACTGCCGGGTCGACAACGATCTTTCTTTTCTACGCTGAGTTAAAAAGGGCAGTTGTCAGGCCGTTACATTCAAAAACAAATAAGCAAACAAACAAATCATTGTAAAGCCACATACAGATTTATATTGTTAGAACGCAATGGAAATAGACTGTACTAAAGATATTTATTGACTGACATGACAAAAAATAATATTTCATCATTGTAATTGCTGTAAAATTCATTTTTGAAATGCTACATGCCCCGTATTAACCCTTAACCCATTGTAGACTGGAGACCCCTAGACGGATAATTGGCAAACAGTGCAGACCCAAATCAGACGCCGCGGTATGCGGCGTCTGAGGCGTCTGAGCAGGGTCTCCACTATTTGCAAATAGTTTAACCATTTTTCTTACTGAATTCGATTCCATTATGTTTTAGAAATCCAATGACATGTATCCTGGAAAACTTGCACAGTAAAAATACAGTCTGCACGGGTTGACATTTGATTTGGTTAACGAAGATCTAGGAAACTATCAATCCCATATATATGTCTCCCTATCCAACGAATCTCGGCACTGAGATTTGTCAAAAAGGACGATAAAAATTGTTTTGCTTGGTAACCACAATGAAAATTGTTAGTACGCCTAGAAGTAATTGACGAAATAGGTACCGAGAGCTCTAAAATTTTCGGTTAACAATTATTTTAGCTTAAACTGATTAAATACTGCAGACAATTGACATATGTGCATGCAATCACTCTTGAAGAAAGGAAAATTGCCCTAGCTACATTTTTATACGAGAAACTAGAGAGAGAGAGAGAGAGAGAGAGAGTAAGCAAACAAACCTGCATACTTCTTTGATATTTCGAATCATCTGTCACCAGCAAAATTTACGTGAATTGGCTATTGACAGACACCCCCTTCCTCACCCTCGCCCCGCCCCCCCCCCCCACGCCGCCGCCCCCCCCCCCCCCCCCCCCCCCACACACCCTCACTACCTAATCTGTAAAGCAGTATTACAGCATGACAAATGTGGTTTATAAGGTCACAAAAATAAAATTGTGGAGCGCAAGACGTTAATAGCAATAACAAAAAAATTCAAATCGGTTGAAAATCAAGCAGACCGAGATCATTCTCACAGTTTTTGTATACCTCCCGATATTCTGTTTTTCATTATATACGAGTCGAAGACGCAGATCAGACTGGGCATCTGCTCAGTCTAATCAGAGTCCTCCCTGTGCGCATGAAGAAAGCGTGGGTCCTTAGCTACCCACAGAGCGCACAGCGAATACTCTGATCAGACTGGGCGGATGCCCAGGCTGATCTGAGTCTTCGCTCGGCGCACATACCATTTTATAAGTTTTGTCATGCGCTGGCTCAATTATTATAGAAGAACACGGTTTTGCTCATAACATAGACAAGCGAACTCAATAAACATTCTCTGAACAGAAAGTAAAGTTTACCTTATAACCGCTGAGTTTTGAAGTGCCCTCTTCCATATCTTCAATTTGGACACAGCCATTATTGCAAGTACGGGTTTCGGTCTAAAGTCAAAACCCACATGACGAATAGTGTAGATCCTGATGAGACGGCTCGTGACGAGCCGTCTTATCAGGATGTACATGTACACTGTTTAAAAACGTCTATTATGGTCTGTTTAATCGTATGAGAGCAGCGATGTCCTAACACACAGTGAGTATAGCCTTATCAATGTTACAACCCAAAGATTAATTGTTTCTTTTAAAAATTCAGGCACCTGAATTCCTTACCATACTTTGTCCTAAAAATTGAACAAGTTTGTTTTGCTACCCGCCTAATAAATGCTGATCTAGTGGCAAACTTAGATCATACTCCGCGTTCTGTGGCATCTGATCTGGGTCTACACTGTTTACTCGGGCTTGTCTAAATGATAAGATATTGTTTGTTTACGTGAGACAAGCAGTAAAGAGGAACCAGACATACATCTTGTACATGTACTAGCCGCGCTGTGTCAAAATGTGGTTTTAGGGCCTATACGGACAGTCTTGGCCCAGATCAGCCTGCGCATCTGTCACTGACCAGGGCCTTCTCTGTCCGCATTCAGAATCAGTGAATATTATAGAATATATTGACAGAGGTCTTGCATCCGAATTGTCGGCCTCACTTGGTAATATGGACCTTATTGTTGGCATGTGTCATGAAGAGGTCAGTTCTTATGGCGAGGCCCCTATGATACAGTGTATGTGCCAGAATATAGAAAACAAAAAAAAACAGATGAAAAGAAAAGTTTGCCTGTCGTGATTCTTGGTCTGATTGTGGTCTTTTTTCTTCATTTTGTTTTCAGGTGCTGGTCGTACGTGGGAAATGTTTGGGATGATGGACAGGATATTTCATGTTGCTCCGGGGTACGGTGCCTATGACCCATGTATTATCTAATCTAGAAAAAAAACAAAACAAAAAAAAAACAGGATGAAAAAAAATGCATCAAAACGAGCGAATTTGATAGTGATCTACCCTACAGATTTCAGATTTTATAATTTTACTATGGGAAAAATGAAAATATTTGATTTTTTTTTCTAAACGACTAGAATAAAACCTTTGTGCATTGGGAGTTACAACAAATCGTTTTGCATTAAATCATGACAAAAGTTCTGTAAAGCGCCAAACGAAAAACGACTTTCTGAAAGATGTCGAAAGCACAGCAGTCACTGAATTTGAACATAGGAGTATGGAAAACGTTTGTATGACTAGTATACGAGGGATGTTCGAAATGAATTGCTTATTTCTATCTGGAGACTTCAAATTTCAAGTTAGCCCAAAAGTACTCATTTCATGCCCTCGAAGTACTCCCCGTGGCTAGAAATGCAAAGTTTCAACCGATGTATCCACTTCTTGAAGGCGTCACGGTACGCTGATTTGGGCACAGTAATAAGGTACTGATGAATGGCAGATCCAAGTGCCTGTCGGGACTGGTATTTCCGCCCAGCAAGGAATGCTTTCAATTTCGGAAACAAAAAGAAATCACATGGAAAAAGGTCTTGGGAATACGGGGGGTCAGGCAAAACAGTTACTTTTTCTTTCTTCAAAAACGCCGTAACTATTGCGGAGGTATGAGCTGGGGCATTGTAATGTAGAAGACGGACATGTTTAAAACCAGTGGCAGGGCGTCGTTTCTGATAATACTTTTTCAGTTTCTTCAGTACTACGTCTTTGTAGTACTTTCCGGTGATGCTGTTGCCCCTTTTCACTGGCACTTTTATTGCGACTCCTTCACCAGAGAAGAAGATTGCATACAAAACCTTCTTTGTACTCAAAGAACGTTTGGCAATTACTGGGCGTTTGCTGTGTTTAGTGGCCCAGATCTTATTGCTAACCTTTCTGACGGGCTCAAAATGATGGACCCAGGTTTCATCACCTGTGACGACATTGGCAAACTGCTTTTTGTCATATTTTGGAAACATTTGAAGCAGCTTTTTGGCCACTTTAACCCGTTGCCTCTTTTGCTCGTCAGTCAACAGATGTGGCACCCATCTAGCAGAAAGCTTTCTGACTTTCAAATGCTTCTTCAAAATAAGGTGAACCGTTGAAAGTGATATGCCTACCTTTCGTGCAATATCACGAACTGTAAATCTGGCATCTCCTTCAATGATTTCCTTTATTTTGGAAACGATTTCTTTACGAGATGCAGATTTTGGCCTACCTGATTTCGGTGCATTTTTGATGGACTCTACACCAGACTCAATTTTCTTTTTCCACCGCCGAACTGTGTCATAAGACACACAAGAAGGTCCAAAAGCAGTAGAAATTTCAGTCATCAGCTTCTTCAAAGAACAACCAAGTTTTGAGCGAGCTTTGATGTAAGCCCGTATTTCATCTTTTTTGTCGACGCTTCTACCAACCATTTTTACTGCAGTGGTCAATGACTGCGTGTATTCAAATGGCAAATTTTATGTCTTACACTTAGTCTAACATGTACATTTATACACCATTGTGTAGATATTGAATAGCCCTATACAGGTATGTATTGGTTTTTATCGTGCCCCACGTGGATATCGAGCTAGAGGACAATAAGCAATTCATTTCGAACATCCCTCGCATACCTATACCCGAACGTTCGGTGATTTCGGTGATTCTATGTTGTTCAACGACATGGTAACCCTTGTGGGTCACTTTATGTCGTCTCCCAGAGAAAGGGAGAAGAGAGATAGAAGAGATAGTAGAGGAGATGACAGATAGCCGGGTTGAAAAACAAACATGAACGAAGGTGAAAAAAACAGAAGAAATAAAAACATTCCCCCTCTACCCTTACCTGCTGCATGGAAAGCAGGCCTTGCCCAACTGTAAGCCAGTATCAGTTGGACGCCCCGGTGACGTAAGATACTCGACACCTTGGCCTCACCAAACCACCCAAGAACGTTCGGTGAAGGTAAGGAGGTAAATGTGAACACCGATTACTGATCAGGGTGTATGTTGTATAACGTGTACAAGCGCAAAATGCTGTCATGCGAATTAGGTGAAGGCATTCGTGAAACTGTGTTATAACAAGACCTATTTTGCTATACCTACCCCAGAGGTTATCAATCTTTTTTTCGTGCTCAACTCAGCTGAGCATGAAATTTTCTCGGCTAATAAATATGAAAACAATAGCAGGCATTTTCATATTATTTAGCAGAGAAATTTTCATGCTCAGCTATATTTGGCTATATTTAGTAATTTAAGATTTATCAGCAGGACAAATTCCCTGCTCAGCTGAGTTGAGCACGAAAAAAACTTTATAATCTTGGGACCCGGACACTTTTCACAGTTGCGAAATCCGGGCTAGACGTAAACCCACTGAACAATGGAGACCCTAAATGGGTAACTGGCAAACAGTACAGACCCAGATCAGACGCGGCGTCTGATCAGGGTCGTCACTGTTTGCAAATAGTTCAACTATTTTTCTTTAGAAATATCTACATTATATAGCCTGACATACCTAAAATTGAAAATGGACTCTTCCAAAATATTGTATGTGAGAGTTTATTCAGTCTTTAATAGGTTAAAACATTACGAGCCGCAATGCGCGCTCACCGAAGACTCAAATCAACCTGCGTATTCGCGCTGTCTGAGCTGTGTCTTCGCTGTTCGTTTGAAGAAGTCATTTTTCTTAGCTATCCACAGATCAGAGTGAATGTATAAGCAGGCCCACATGTCATTAGATACATGTGTACTTTCATATGTTGCGGTATGAATACGTGGATCTAAAAATTCATTTAGGTTTTATACATTCACAATTATAGTTTCAGTCTCATATACATTTTAAGATTGAGTATTCTGTTGGCAAAGACATCAGATGGAAATTAATGATACTTTAAACATCAAAAATATAACGACATTTCCACCCCCTCCCCACACCCAACAAACAAAAGCAAAAAACAAAAAAAAAACTAAAAAAAAAAAGGCATGTTTTTTTTTGTTTTTTTTTTTTTGTGTGTGTTTTTGTTGTTGTTTTTTTTATTATTATTATTATTATTATTATTATTATTATTATCGACATCATCATCATTATTATGTGAGAAATAAGAAGAAATAAGAACAAAAATCTTATTAAATGTTGTTTGCTTTTATTAATAGTTAAATTTAAAGTATTTAACTAATACGCTTGCGCAAAAGTTAGGCTCCGCCTCCTATCAGTGGGTGGTAAATAAACTAAGATTTAATAAATTGTTTCTGAAGTAAAAAGAAATGCTTCATTTATTCAGAACGCTAACAAAGCCTCAGTTATAAGCGGGGGAAACTAGAAAGAACAGAAATTAAGAAGAAGACCAAGTGCTGCAACAAATTCCGAAATATAAGCAGAATAATCATTACTAAAATATGGGCCTCGCTAAGCAAAACAGTGTCGTCGGGTATGCGCAAAATGTGCGGATCCAGATCATCCTGCGCATGCGTAAAGTATCATCCGGATCTTTGCTCTCGATATATACGTTCAGTAGTATCCAATGATTCTGATAGCGGACAGTGAATGTCCTGATCAGATTGCGCGGATGCGCAGGATGATCTGGGCTTTCGCTGACTGCATTTGTCCGAAGACACGTTTTCGTCCAAGTAATCTGACCTATATTACTATCTGTTTTATTTCAGACGACCTGTTTGCACGAGCTTGGCCACGCGATTGGCTTCATGCACGAGCAGACTAGCCCACTAAGGGGTGACCACATACGTGTAGAATATGATGGTATCGATAGGGGTAAGTTTCTATTGATTGAAATGAGACCGTAAGATTGAACTGCTGACTGGTCAAAATGATGCCCCACGAAACTTCCTGAAAACACCCAAGGAATACGTTTTAAATGATCAGACATGTAGAGATAGAGATGGGTCGCAACGTGAGAAAACGTAAATTCTGACATGTGCGTCCACGCAGTCTGACCAGAGTATCCATTGTTCGGATAAAGAAACTTTGCATTCTTGGCTATCTATCCAAAATACACCCAGTGAAGATACTGATCAGACTATGCGAATGTGCAAGCCGATCAAAATCTTCGCTGGGTCGAATGTGCAGACTGATCAAAATCTTCGCTGGGTCCGAATGTGCAGACTGATCAAAATCTTCGCTGGGTCCGAATGTGCAGACTGATCAGAATATTCGCTGGGTCTGAATGTGCGTTTTGCTGACGTTGCGTTTCCTAGGTTTCTTTTTATTCTTGCTCTTAACAATTGTTAATAATTTAGCAAACGGGCGTGTAAAATGTTTTTAAACCTTTAAATATTTCCAAAGTACATTTATAAGACTGATTTATAAGTATTTGCCTCATTAAAAGTAAACACTACTTTTTATGTTCCAGCAACACTGAAGCAGAATAAGCCTCTTATTTTATCATTCTTTAGGGGAAATTAGCTTTGATACTTCATGTTACTCGTCTGCTGAATATGTTGGAGTAACTACGGTAATATACAAGCAAATATTTCAACAGGGAAGTCAGTGATCCGTCCGTCTGATCAAAGCATTCACTACTACATGTAGCCTGTAAGAAGTTTGGGTAATGTAGAATCTGCCGGATTGACCTTAAACACTTAGGACATCTTAACGCCTTACCATGTCCTACAATGCGAGTACACATGTGACATGCAAGTCCCATTCTACTGCATCTTGATATGTCTCTTAAACTGTTCGATAAATGGAAAACAGTATTCTGCGTTCTGCGCTGTCAGATCTTGGACTACATTGTTTGCTCAGGCCTGTTTGTCTAAAAACAATCTTTACATATTATTCCAACTCAAAAGACTTATACTTCGATAAATCCAATGAGCAGGAATCCCGGAATTGTTTTCTTCGCGCTAATTTCTATAATAAGATAGTATGACCTAGTTGGAATTATACAATGTAAGAGCCGAATTTGATTTTTGTGGATTTTATCGATATGCCAAGCCTGGTGAATCATTCATATACATTACATAAAGCTTTTTGCTGGCGAATCACTCATATACTTTACATAAAGCTTTATGCTGGCGAATCACTCATTTACATAAAGCCTGGCAAATCACTCATTTACATAAAGCCTGGCAAATCACCAACTTAACATCAATCCCGTCGGGCTTTCATCAGTTTGTTAGTGATTCACCGGCGTTTACCCGCTGATAAAATCTACAAAAAAGTCAAATTCATTCCTATGATGCAGCACTACTTTATTTCACCTTTTTACCAATCCATTTTCAGACAGATGGTCGCAGTATGATCGGATAAATAAGGAAGACAGTATAACGTTTGGTTATTACGACATGTCTTCAGTCATGCATTATAGTACCTGGGTAAGTAAAGGCCGGATTCTCTGTAACGCTTAGCATGCTGGATGAAAATTTCAGCAGACCTTTTGAAATATTTTTCTCATTTTTCCCCAGAAGAAAAAGATTTTGACATTTCTTGAAAATGGTCTCAAATTTGCATGAAAGGCCAAAGCCTCCAAAGTATTAAAGGTCCATGTTCCCAAATATCTACATAAAAGATCAAAGCATATTTTCTGTGAAAAAAAATCATTTTATCGTCAGCTGAATGAGCCCAGAGAGTGGTAAAGATTAAGCGCCAGCTAGCTTCCTATAATAATCTTTGTAAAATATACGGTTAAACTAATGACAGCTTATTATAATACAGTCGACTCTCGTTATCTCGAATTCCAAGGGACTTTCTGAAACACTTTGATATATCCGTACCTCGACATATCAGAGTTGCGGAAGTGAGGAAAACAATAAATCGAACAACCACATTTAACAAATGAATATGAAATTTGACTCCTGAAGTTAGAAATATATATAAAATAATGTGAAAAGGATGATTCGAGATAAGCGAGTTTGAGATAACGAGGGTCGACTGTAATATTCATTGCTCTCAAGGAGCATTCCTTTTAGAATCTATTTTTCACTACAGAGCTCTAGTTTTAGTGCCGCGTGGCGACCGTAAATCATCTCCCTACACTTATCTATAGTGTGTGTATGTGTTCTGGTCCTCTTCGTACTTCACTGTAGTGTAGTTTATATTTTCTGGTCCTTTGAGATCATTGAGCTCATTCCGGGATCGCTGTCTGACGAGGTCTAATTGGCCGGAACTAGCTAATCTGGTCCAGAAATACTTGGCACTTTGGTTGTTTTCAGTTTTATAAGTATGTTAATTGCTCTCAAGGGTCATCCCTTTAAGAATATATATGCGAACAAATAACAAGATTCTTGAAATTGTTACCGTTCATTAACCCATTAGGTGTGCCGCATAAAAGTGACATTGACAATCAGTGTGGACCTAAATCAGCTGTCACAGAAGCCGGTGTCTGATCAAGGTTCACACTGTTTGGTTAAAATACAAGAACTTTGACTTAAAATACAGTCGATTCTCGTTATCTCGAAAGGCAGGGGACTCTATGAAATACTTCGAGATATCCGTACTTCGACATATCAGATTTGCGGAACTGAGGAAAACAATTAATCGAACAACCACCTTTAACAGAATGAATCTTTAATTTGACTCCCAAGTTAGAGATATTGAAAATATTGTGGAAAAGAGGAGAAATTGCTCCTAAGGAGCAATTTCTCCTCTTTTCCACAATATTTTATTGCCTGTTGGTAGATCTCTGTGTTAAAACAGGGACCAGATTTTCACTTCGAGATAAGCGGTTATTCGAGATAAGCGAGTTCGAGATAACGAGAGTCGACTGTATAATAAAAAATCAAACATGCCTTGAAATCGAAATGCCAAAGCTACTAGGCATTGAAGAGTTGTAAGCTTCTGATCTATGCAGAACATTTACTACTTTTCTGAATGCTCTAATTTGAACATGCAACAGGGCAAACTTGAGAAACTTCTTTTTGACTGACACGGTCCAAATCACCAATATCCATATTTGCATGCCTGTGTATTCTAAATAAAAGCAAAAGAATTGTTCTCCGCTATATGTCCCAAAATATTTAACGCGCGGCTTCTGAAACGAACCCTTATGGTATAAATGAACAATGAAGACCCAGACAAGCTTATTTACGACAATTATGTTTATTGTTATAGTCGTGTAGCATCCATTAATTCTGTTACTGGCCATTGTCGACTCATTTCTAGCAAGCGAAGGCCGACCTGAGCCTTCTTTGCCTACTTTTGCGATGAAGGACCTTTTCCACGTTGTATTGCATCATTTTTATTGTAGGGATTCTCCGTCAACTACAAAGCAACAATGACGTCGCTGGATCCAGATCTGTTGTATCTGATGTCACGTGACTCTCGTAATTATTACTTCTATGACGAGATAGAACAAATCAACAATTGCATGGGTAATATTTTTTTTTTTTTTTTTTTTTTTTTTTTTTTTTTTTTGTAATCGAAGAAACAGCCTTAAGGTTTCATTCAAATGGCCACAAAAATAAAAAAAAATAAAAAGGTTACAACTGCAGCAGACATTTTGAAATACATTTTTGTTTTATTTGTCAGAAGAAATCTAGCAGACGATGCACATGAAATCTCTAAAGAACTCATAGTGGTTTTACTGTATTTCAAGTGTAATAAGTCCCCATAACACGTATTAAAGAAGATAATGGATTCTTACGACTTACACAATGGAAAAGTCCATTTAATATCTAGATATTAATGAAACAACGTTGTGATTTGTCATCTTGCATTTTCAGCTTTTGTGTTTATACTGTGAGCCACGTCATGCAACATAGAGCAGAGGACTTCTTAAGTAGGAGTATTTGGTCAGAATTCTCCGATATTGTCTTATTTCTCCATAATAACTATATTGTGGGTATAAATTAGAAGAGCCTAACCTAGGCACAACATATGTTTTTATGGAGAACTGGATAAAAAGTATCCCGGAATTATCATCAAACACTCTTCCTCTATACAGTTAATAAATATATACAGGTCTGTTTCGCGGTGATCTATCATGCTGATCTCATGTGATGCTTCAGATGATGCTCATTATAATGTAAGAATTGAAATGACTAAATGTAAATTCCATTATATGTTTATTTCACAGAGCAGTTTTGCCCTCCAGAGGAACAGCCAGTTTGTGAAAATGGGGGTTATCCATCAGTGGTCGATGGCTCCTGTGCTTGTATATGTCCGTTGGGACTCGATCCAGATTCCAATTGTAAGAAAATGATCAAAAAGAGTACGTATCATACCATTAGATTAAGTATGTACATCACGAAAACACGCCTATAAAATTTTGACCCCCTTTATTAACCCCACCTTTATATAGTTAAACTGGGGTCTACAGGGGTAAACATTATTTTTCTTATTACCGCTCAAAAACACAGATTGTGGGTACTGGTTAGAACCGCCTCGTAAAGGCGGTTTTAACGTGTACCCACAATCTATGTTTTGAGCAGAAATATGAAAAATATCAGATTTTTTAATTGAAAAATTTCCTTTTTTGGTTGTAAAATTTTCAATATAATCGAATAGGCGTGTTTTCGTAATGTAAATGAGATTTGAGAAGACCTGCCTTGTGTATGATATGATGTGCAGAACACACGAAACCATAACTCTAAACTGGCTTCTTTTGGAGTTGCTGCCCTTTGAACATTGTAAATAGTGATCCTTGTCATATACTTGTGCCCTTTCTATAACTTGAAAATGGTTTCAGAGATTTTCTTGAAGCCTTGCAAAAATGTAAAGCAACATAAGATGGCATGTAGAACTTAAGAACCATATGTCTGGCTTTAATACTTTTTGAGTTATGGGGCTTTGAACATCGAAAATAACAGTTTCTGTGATATACATGTAAACTTTACACGAATGTGAAGCATCATGAGGGGATCTGCAGAAAACGAGAATAAAAGTCTAGTACACTTACTTTTTGAGTTATGACCCTTTGAACATTGAAAATAGTTATATACATATGTCAACTTTATTTAGGGAAAGACTAATGCACTTTCCCTTGATTTCATTTTTGACAGAGTTATGGCTCTTGCTTGATGTAAGTGTCGTGGCGGGGAATAATGCAGTGCTTGCAGCTCTTTTATTTAAGAATATTTTTAATTTACCATAAAACGTCTCCCACACTTCATGATAGTCTTGTTTATCATTCTTCGATATATAAAGTTTGGGTTAATAACTTTGCTTCCCTTTGTCGTTGCACGCCGGCGGGTCGGGCCTCAGATTTCTTGGCGCCTGATGCTCTAGCTCTGGATGGACCCAACGTAGTCTAACAGTTGGTTTTCTTTTGCTTCAGCATTTGAATTATCTCTTGCTCTCGAGTCCTCATCGCTGTTTCGTCTCTGTATTCGTTTGATTTTTATGCTCTCGGAGATGTTGAAGATTTGTATATATCACGGCAGAACTCATGGCGAGGGTTGTGACCTCGTAAAATCGATTTACGCCATCCCCCCGCCCCTCCCCCCCCCCCCCCCCCACACACACACACGCACACCTACCCATCCGCCATGTAAAAATATTTACTTACCGTTCCAAAGCAATGCTTCTGCTGCGGTTTACAATTTCTATCATTGTATGTATTTGCACGTATGTCCTGTTTTTTTTTTGTTTTTTTTTTTGTTTTTTGTTTTTTTTGTTTTTTTTTTTGTTTGTTTTTTTTTTTTTTTTTTTTTTTTTTTTTTTTGATAGCCGTTTAGCCGATTTTTGGGAAAGAAACTGTCCTTTGGCTTTCTGCTTGAAGTGTTTTGATTGTGGTGCCGTTGCTTTAAGTGCGTCTTTCTTCCCCTTTGGTTTCTTGGACGAGAAGTAATTGTATTGATTCCTGATTATATCTTGATCCGTTGAGGTCATTGAGCTCATTCCTGGATTTTTGTAAAGGTACATGGAGGTCAATGATGAGGCCTGAAAATAGTTAGTCTGCCCCAGAATACTTGGCACCAGCTGTTTTCAAGTTCGATAGTGTGTTCATTTCTCTAAAAGATATCAATCATTTAACGCCAAAGTACAAACTTTTGCCTATATAGTTATTTCTCCATGGATCAGTTCTCCAATAACACTACAATTCATGTCCGTCCCGTCTGTTTTGATCTATTTCAGAAATAGAAAAGCTCTAGCAGTGATTTGTTGAGTAATAAATCCACTGATTGAAGGTCAGTTGTAATGAAGTAGATCAAATCACGAGCCCTACCTGTTTGTAAAACTGGACGAACATTGTAGGTACATTGGTGGAATCTTTCCCACTTGTGGAAATCGGCCCCATGTTTGGGACTCGGGGTTGAATTGTTTTGATGCTAGTACATTGCGCGTTCTGTCGGTTCTGTTTTCTTCTTTGTGAATTCAACTTTCTGTTATGTCCGGCAAAAAAATGGAATGTCTCCTGTTTCATGAGTGTTATTTATTTTGTTGAGTAATATCTTATTTAAATTAGTTTTTTAATACTTTAATACTAACATATCTTAAATATAAAGTAAAACCTGTTGTGTGTATAAAAACATGTTTTCAAGAATTTACTTGAAGTATATCAGACATTTATTGCTCTCTTATATCAGAATGCGGAGGTATATACGAGCTTAGTTCCGACGAACCTGTTCAGGAAATTATGTCACCAGTGCAAGAGGACACTAATACCTATCCTAAAAAGAAAGAGTGTCTTTACTTTTTCAAGGTATGCATAGTTCCTTATTTATTACTTATTTCAAACTAGTTCTTTTCATGATTTAAAACATGTGACAACCCAGGGGACAGTTTTATTGTTACAACAAGTTTTGTCACTTCACTGATTAGCTATTAATTTCAAATAAACAGTAAAGAAGATGTCCAGGAAGAGCCACAAGAACATCCTACCAATGATACCAAATAGAAGAGCCGACAAACTAAGAGAGTTCCAAAACATCGTGATCACAATGCCAGATAGCAACCACT
The DNA here is from genome assembly GCA_964016985.1 of Anodontia alba. Taxonomy (NCBI): domain Eukaryota; kingdom Metazoa; phylum Mollusca; class Bivalvia; order Lucinida; family Lucinidae; genus Anodontia; species Anodontia alba. Next base: position 65,887,182 of record OZ024829.1, read on the forward strand.
TATCACAACAAGAAAAAACACACAAAGGGGATAATCTAGACTAGCTACTAGTCGGATATCAATATTATTTTCATCAATCAATTATAATTATTAATATACTTAAAGAACTAAGGGCCATCTACTACTTACTGCTTGCCTCACCTCTTTGATAGCAGCAACTAATCTTGGAGATATCCGACTAGTAAAATGCAAAATGTACTCTTAGAAGTGATTGACTTTTATTGCCTTTCTAATGTTTCTTATCTAATTCACCATCTTGTTAAAATCATTCCCTCTCCAATAAATTGTTTATATAAAAAAAAAGCTGACCATCAGAGTTCAAGGGATAACATAAACATTGTTTAGAAGCCTATCTGTGTACTGCATGTACCGGGTATTACAAGTTTTTGTTTTGTGTATTAGTAAATTTTAGATAAAACAGAAGAAAACAGAATCATATTTAATAAGTATTTCATATTAAAAACTGTTGTATCAACATAATTTATGGAACTTTGTATATCTATTTTGCTTTGATGTCTGGATAAGCTTTTTCTATAGCTTAAGATAAAAAGACATATGAGGTAATAATTTAGGATAAACGTTGTAGGTACTGTGTTCTGAGACAGTTCGAAAGAGTATCTACATTCCATATATATTTTGATGGAGAATACATTAAATAAAAAAAAACCCGACTTTTTCTATAGCTCCAAGAAGACATATGAGGTGATAATTTAGGATAAATGCTGTGGGTACTGTTTTCTAAGACAGTTCGAAAGAGTAACTACATACCATATATATTTTGATGGAGAAATGCATTAAAATAAACAAAAAAAAAACAAAAACAAATTTTTCTATAGATTTAAGATAAGAAGACATATGAGGTAATAATTTAGGATAAACGTTGTGGATATTGTTTTCTGAGACAGTTCGAAAGAGTAACTACATGCCATATATATTTTAATGGAGAAATTAATTAAATTAAAAAAATCTATAGCTTTAAGATAAGAAGACATATGAGGTAATAATTTAGGATAAACGTTGTGGATATTGTTTTCTGAGACAGTTCGAAAGAGTAACTACATGCCATATATATTTTAATGGAGAAATTAATTAAATTAAAAAAATCTATAGCTTTAAGATAAGAAGACATATGAGGTGATAATTTAGGATAAACGTTGTGGATATTGTTTTCTGAGACAGTTCGAAAGAGTAACTACATACTATATATATTTTAATGGAGAAATGCATTAAATTAAACAATAAAAAAATTCTATAGCTTTAAGATAAAAAGACATATGAGGTAATAATTTAGGATAAATGTTGTGGATACTGTTTTCTGAGACAGATCGAAAGAGTAACAACATGCCATATATATTTTAATTGAGAAATGCATTAAATTAAACAAAAAAAAAAACAAAAACAAATTTTTCTATAGATTTAAGATAAGAAGACGTATGAGGTAATAATTTAGGATAAATGTTATGGGTATTGTTTTCTGAGACAGTTCGAAAGAGTAACTTCATAACATATACATTTTGATGGAGAAATGCTTTAAAATAAACAAAAAAAAAACAACAACAAATTATTCTATAGCTTTAAGATAAGAAGACATATGAAGTAATAATTTAGGATAAATGTTGAAGATACTGTTTCCTGAGATAGTTCGAAAGAGTAACTACATACCATATATATTTTAATGGAGAAATGCATTAAATTAAACAAAAAAAGAAAAAAAAATCTATAGCTTGAAGATAAGAAGACACATGAGGTAATAATTTAGGATAAATGTTGTGGGTACTGTTTTCTGAGACAGTTCGAAAGAGTAATTACATACCATATATATTTTGATGGAGAAATGCATTAAATAAAAAAGAACGGCATTTCTATAGCTCTAAGATAAGAAGACATATCAGGCGATAATTTAGGATAAATATGGGTACAGTTGTCTGAGACAGTTCGAAAGAGTAACTACATACCATATATATTTTGATGGAGATATGCATTAATTTAAAAAAAAAAACTTTTTCTATAGCTTTAAGATAAGAAGACATATGAGGTAATGATTTAGGATAAATAATGTGGGTACTGTTTTTTGAAACAGTTCGAAAGAGTAGCTAGATACCATATCTACCGAAAGTAAAATTTCAAATGTCAGGTTTCTTCCTACCATTGGGAGAACAAAATAAAACATCACATCCTTTCAAAAAGCTTCCCAGATACACCTTGATTTTACAGACCATAATCGAATAGCAAACTTCATCTTCTCAGGCTTTATAAAGAATGTGTACTTTGTTTCATCATCAAACACACCAAACTGAAATTTAGCTTTTCCAACTTTCTCTTATCAGTATTAAGTGATCAGTATGTGGTCAGTAAAGCAGTAAACACTTCAACTGTGGTGATTCTCAATAGATGTAATTAATCATTTACCAAGCAGAATCCTGCGAGGTAAAATTCGTATTTTACTAGACCTTGATGTCAGAGACCAACTATTAGAGACTGGCTATACAAGATGTCATACATAAATTTGAATCAGCTTATAGCAAGGAGTGATAAAACATGACATCAAGGTCTAGGAGCTAGTCTAGGGATAATCCGATCTGACTTTATGTGGATTTTTATGCTTTTATATGCTTACCCCGGAATACCATAATATTTTGATTGCAACATAATTCTGTACTAACTACAACTATTTATGTAAGTTCCAGAAGAAAACACTGTCAAATAGACAGTCGGTTCCATGATTTTATACTTATGTATATATCCCAAAGGATGACAGTTCAAAGGGGACAGGTTTTTAGTTTCAATTAGCTTTTTATTGTTAAAAGCATTTATTGTAGTCTTCTGAAATATTTCTTTTGACTCTGATATTTGGGGGATGTTTTAGGATTTTGTAACATATACATAGTCCTAGGGAAGCACCGACAACACTCGAGGGACATCATTTAGATAGTAAAGCAATGCGTGAATTCGGCCACTTGTACTGTCCCATAGGCAGGGATATGCCACATGGGCATGCATACCCACAGGATAAACATTTTGATCACAGTCGAATGCTTGTACTACTTTGATCAAATTTTACTTGTTTCTTCTGTTTGTCTTTAATACAGCTGGAAAAATAACTAATATCAGAATTAAGAGCCGTGTTTCGCGCGCGAGTAAAAATGGTTTAAGCCTCCAGATGTTTTCCTACTGACCGTTCCAAGGTGGCTCCTGTGTTGCAGTTCTTTATTGTTCGTACGTCAGTGGTTTCATATGTGGCTTTTGTTTTCTCATTGTGTGTTCCTCATTATTTCTTTTTGTCGGTGCCTCCGGAAGGCTGTGCTTCGTGATTGTGATATTTTCTGGGCATCTTTACTTTTTTAAACACTTGCTTATATAAATGCATAAGCAAACCTGTTTAATTTTACCTTAAAAGCTATAAGATCAACCTGGAATAATCGTTTCAGGACATTTGGCAGACCTCACATTTCAGATGCAATTGTTAAACATCGAATTTTGCTTGATTCTGGAATTGCATATACCTTGTTGGCATGGCAGCATTTTTTCCACGGACCGCGACCATTTTTTAACTTGACCGTGTATGTTAAAAATGCTAAAACATTCCACAAATATCAGAGTCAAAAGAAATATTTCAGAAAAGTACAATAAATGATTTAAACAATAAAAGCTAACCGTTCTAAGGCGGTGGTCCCGGTGTTAGTCTTATTCTTTGGTGCTTTGTGGTTTATTCTACGAGGCGATTTATTGTATGTCTTACCTTGTGCCATTTTTTTCTTGTGTTTTTCAGTCCTTTTAGCATTGCGATATCCATAAGATGAATTTATTGCATTATTTACTAATGCATCTTTGCACAACCCTATTCCTTTGTGTATCAATCTACAGACTCGCAATATTTTGCGAACAAATAATTTTCCAAAAAGCACATGTTCTCTGTCTGAAGTCCAAAACTGTAAAGAATCGTGTGTAATGGAACTCGAAAAAACCCCGGCATATTGTCTAAGATGACTATACTGGGCGATAATTTAAATGAATGAAAATATGACACGAGCAAGTTTCTGTGTATCGATGGCAACAATAAACATCAAATTGGTCGCTTCAAGCGGACAAGTGCCTTTGAAAAAACGCAAAATGCGCAGATTCAGTTTTTTGTTTTTTTATTATTATTATTTTTGGTTTTCATTTTATGTTACTCAACTCTTATCTGGTTCTTTGAAATAGAAATGTATTCTGTGATTATGAGCTCTCCTGGGTATAGCTATGAATGTAATAATTTCCATATATCTCATGCAGTGAGTCTAATAATCTCCTTATTCATCACGTGCAATATGAATGTAATGTATACCTAACCCTGTTACATACAGGTTAATACACTTCCAAATGAAGACCTACAAGCGCTGTATCTTTGTTATAAAAGTCTAAACTACATCACATCAAGAAAAGAATATACATTATTATAAATGTATTATTAATATTAATTCTGCATTTATGAAATGCCCTTGTTTTACCTGTTTAGGCACCAGAGGGCACAACTATGCAGGTGGACTTCAGTGATTTTGATGTGGACTGCAGCGACTACTTGGAGATACGAAATAATCTCCCAGGGCAACCGGGCGTTAGGTTGGTGTTTTTTAATGATTTGACAGAAAATATACGTTGAGACACAACAAGAGAAATACGCCCCTACCAAATATGAGAGCAGCATAATCATTGATTATCTAGCGCATTCGCTTATACGACTATTGAATTTCAATATAGAATTACTCTCGGTAGTCCGTACTACTGACCTTTCTGAGTCGGTGGGTTTAGTGATGTTTGTATTCTGTTGGCTGTTCGCAACAGGATCTTTTCTTGTGTTTTATCTTGTTTTATGTCTCTTTGTTTTGTTTGGTGAGTCCTGTCAACCATTGCATTTGTGGTCGCCTCATCGTTGCTGGGTTGGTGTGGGAAGGTCTACATGAATTGCTTTTGATGATTTTATAGTGTGTTTATTCTTCCTCTGGGCGTCATCGCTAGACCATGTTCTGTGATTATGCCACTTTCTGAACATCTTCTTTACCGATATCTTTGAATATCAATGAAGACTATATCGATGAATTGAAAAGGCCCTAATGGAAATAACGCAGACTAATATGGGGGTCATATGACAGCATATAGCGTACTACTCAAGTTGTACACCACTCTTTTTTTTATCTTACACCAGACCAGTCTTAGCTAGCAGGATGTCTAATACTCTGTAATTAATTTCTTTATTTAAAGCAGTCGCATCTCCTAATTTCATTTTTTGTATATATGCTAAGAAAGAATGACATTTGGCTGGCGGACCAGTGATGGAAACCCCATTTAAATATTCCTTATCCTTGCCGAGTTATTTAGTATTTACCCGTTTGTATCCCATTAATATGCACCAGGAAGCAATGAGGGCATTGGCTCTTATAAATTATTTAAAAAAAATGAAAATTCTAGTTTGAGAATATTTAGGAAATGTTTGCAGAGACAAACAGATCTCCTCCATGTTTACATGTAGGGTTGCGTGCTGATACATTTTCACAATCAGTTTGATTTGTAAATGGAATTTAAGTTAAAATATGAATCAAATTAAATATTGAAATTCATCGAAATTCCGTTTTCTGAGTTAAATCATTGAAATTGTATATAATAATTTTTTGGATGTAATTTTCAACCATTTATTTGTTCTTGTAAGCTTTATTCCAACATAGTGATCTGCATCTTGCAGTTTTAATATTTCAAAAAACCGTTGTCACCTTTTTAAAAAAAATACTAGCTTTAAATATAAAGTCAAAGTATTCAATAGTAGTAGAACATTTACTGGTTTCATTAAAATTAGCAGTCTGAAATAAAATTATTGAAATTTAAATGAAATTTAAATTTAAATTTCAAAGTTTTATCTAATTATGTTACACTCCAAACGCCATATAAATAATTTTTTTTTCAGATTTTGTGGGAATGGATTTGCCTCAAGTATTGATTCCAACTTCAATTACCTTGCTTTCACGTTTAAGAGTGATAAAAAACATTCTAGGAGAGGATTTCAAGCTACCGTTAGACTTGTTACCGGTAAAATTTACTTTTTCATTGCGAAGAGTTGTTAATAGAAACAAACGCGAGTTAAGAAGAAAGCTGGTTACAGGAAGCCTGAAGGTTACTTTAAGCTGGTTATGAAATGCAGTCTAGAACAACATAACGTGGACTGGGTTGTAGTTGAGATGAAATTAAAGTTGTGATGTTCATTTTTTTTTTCTACTTTTTTAAACTGTGTTATATTATTATTGATGATGTAATGCACAAACCCTGACATATTTCCCAGTTAGTTCATTAGCTTAGCAAAAGCTGTATAAATCGATTAGGTCGCTGTTGTTTACTTACTATTACATTCAAATGATGCTTTTTAAAATTTGATATTACTTATATGAATGGAAGAAAGTCAAACCTATATATACGAGTAGGCTCTAGAAAACACATTGTTTCTACTGCTTAAAGGCCAGTGTGTTTCATATATTGGATGATGGTCCTAGTGCAAAATCTTTGGTAGTGAATTTGATAGTTCAGCCCATTTCCAACAGTCCTTGTTTAAAAGTTATTGTCTGTATTGATTTGTAGATGAAACGATGTGTTATTCACACCAAGGCAAAGATTATAGCTATGCCGGTAAAATAAATTACACGAGAAGTCAGCAACCATGTCTTAAATGGAACGAAGTTCCTAACTGTAGATTCAATCGCTTCACTAATGGGTAAGTAGGAATTTAAATATCATAAATTTGGCTGTATTTTCTACTTTAAAGGGGCTGTATGTTTCAGTTAATTGGAAAAGACTAACTCATAATGATTGGATGCCATTTTATTTCCGTTTATTATTAATTATTACCATTAGTCTTATTTGCTCGATGTCTACAGAAGGTCCGAGTCACTTAAGTTATGTTTTACCTCACATTATTACCTTACAAACTATTATGAGTTTTCATATGCAAGGTAAAGAATCATTGTAAAGAACTTAATTTATTTACGCTTGCGTTACACGGAGTATGATACTCTCTCACATTGCGGCAGCAAATCTTGTCTTTTTCCATCCATAATGGAGAAATTATCCATGAGAAAAATTCTAAGTGGTTTTGCCTGGGTCGAACCCATGCCTAGTCGCTTTGTTTTTTTTTTTTTGTTTTTTTTTTTGTGTGTGTGGTTTTTTTTTTTTTTTTTTTTTTTTTTTTTTGTGTTTTTTTGTTTGTTTTTTTTTTCTGAGGTTTATTTCTCCATTATAAATAGAAAAAGACGAAAGTCGCTTCCATAATTTGAATGAGTAAAAAATAAATCCATGAAACGCAAACTAAATTAAAAATACTAGGCTCCTTAAATGCCAAGTGTACTGCAGCGTTAGTTAGCTTTATAAGCGCTTTTTGTTCAACCTTTTGTAAGGTTGTCTCGGTAGCGCAGTTGGTATTTACGACGGACGCTGCAGTACTAGGCGTTGTCGCCGCATTAATCAGAGCTTGCATGACGTGGTTTCGATCCTAGGCAAAATCACTTAGAAATTCAATTTATTAAAAACAGAAATGAAGTATTTAGGAAAGGCTACAGTCGAGAAGCACAGCCTTCCCGAAGGAAAGAAAGAGGACAAGGATATAACGTTTATGTTGTAAACTCTCTTGTATTACCGATTGACAATCTTTTAATTGGTCCAAAAAATCAGTATAACCAACAATATTTCTGAATTCAATATGAAATAAATAGTTGTTACCTATGAAACGAGCTTAAGCATTTTGTCCATTTTTTCTTTTTCTTTTTTTTTTCACCCGGTATGCAAAGTCGCGGCCCAAACAAAACCTGTTTAAATACTACTAATTTCAGAATTGGTTAGACTTTTAACATTTTGCAACATTTTAAAGTTGACAACTGGCTGTCAAAACCAACACTTAACATCATTGATTGGATGTAAATATCCATTTCAGGTGTTACATAAACCCATCAGAATCATTTTCACATATCAAACAATGACCGCAAGAAAGGATTTGAACCCAAATATTGCTCACTTATTTGATAAACCTGTCATTCAAACTTCAGGATCTCTTCTTTCTTGACAAAAATAATGCTAAAAAAGTCAGAAGCTGTGTGTCATTTAAAACAAACAACTTAATACCTGTCATGTCAAGATGCTTTCTTCTAGATGCTGTATTATAAGGAAAATCTAATGAATTCTGAAATTAGTAGTAGGTCCGAGACAAAGTGCACAACATCGAATATTATGCTTACATCAATTTAACCAGAGTTTCCTAGGAAACATCGCTCTACTGTATTTTTCTTCTTCTTATTTTTTTTTATTTTTTTTTTATATTTAAAAATTGAGGCAAGTGAAAAGAAGTTGATTTGATAACAAATATAGCTATATTACCAAGCCTGAATCATCTAAAATCTGCCATCCGTGATATCCTAATTTGATGCCTTCAGGGTACAATGGAAGCATGTCCTAAAACACCAATTATTTGATAGGTATTTACAAAATGGCATGCAACCGGTGCGCCCGGGTCGATCGGTCTGCCTTGGCTTTGGGGCTTGGGGATTTGGCGTAGTACTCTCCACGGCGTCGTTACTGCTATCAATTATGCAAAAAAGGTAAGAGAAAAGTCCAGGGAGTGCCACAATCACAAAAAAGGTAAAAAAAAAAGTCCAGTGAGTGCCATAATCACAAACCGCAGCCCTTCCCAGACATAAAGAGGAAAAGGAAACCGACAAATCCAAACAAACACAAATCGATCAAACGTACGAAAAGCACTAAGATTAGCTCTCTCTTCCCCAAGCGAGGTAATCGCAATGCTAAAAGGACTGAAAAACACAAGAACAAAATAACACATGGTAAGACATACAATAAATCGCCTCGTAGAATAAACCACAAAGCAACAAAGAATAAGACTAACACCGGGACCACCGCCTTAGAATGGTCAGTAGAATAAACCACCGTGGGGTATAAAGCACTTTTTCAGCTAACCATCTTCACCCTGGGTCCCGATGTTACTCTTAATACAGAAACACATAAAAATTCGGTTCGCATAACGGTTCCCAACCCAGTATATGCATCAAAGCCAAAACATAAAAATCAAATTAATCACTATAATAAACAAAGACGAGTACTCATGGCTAATTCTACTGTATGCCAGAGTAAATGAAAACCAATAGTTGAACCACGGCGGGCCAAGCCAAAGACATATCGTCAAGCCCAAACCCACTGGTTACGAAGAGGCCGTCATTGTCTGAGGCCGTACCGCCGTCGTGCAATTAAAAAGTGAAGTATAGCCATCAACAATGATTGGGTTGACAACCTGGCATGCAGTCTGCCGCATAATATCCAGGCTATAGCCAATTCTTTTATAACGGTTAATAAGTTTTCTGAATTGCTCCGAAATCTTAGATTTACCTGCAAGGCACTGTGTCTGCGATAAAATTTCGAAAAGGCCTTACGAAGTTTAAAATAACGATAGCCCTGCCTAAGAAGTTTGGCAGTAAGGGCTTTATTACGGTAGTTAAAGTTATTAAGATTTGAAGAAACTCTGGCGAATCTAATAAGTTGAGATATGTATACCCCATATGAGGTACGCCGGGGGACATCGCCATCCAGAAAAGTGAAATTGACTATATCAAAATCAAAATCGTCCCATTTATCATAAATTTTGATGGAAACTGTACCATTGGATATACATAGATTCAAATCCAAAAAAGGTGCCTCGGTATCGGAAGAGTTTGCTCTATTTAATTGGAGTTCTGTAGAGTATATGCGGTCCACCATTTGGTCAAAGTAAGTATTGTCAATATTTAATAAATCATCAAGTTATCTTGAAGTAGACTTGAATAGCCTAAATAATGTCAGCCTGATTTTCACGTGAGAAAGACTTCATGAAATCTCTCTCATAACAAAAAAAAAAAAATCTGCAACAAGAGGAGCACAATTAGTTCCCATCGGAATACCAATAGTTTGCCTATAAAGTTTAGTTCCAAATCTAATAAAAATATAATCCAAAATATAAAAAAGGGCATCACAGACTTTTTCACAGGCAAACCGCAGCCCTTTCCAGACAACAAGACAAAGAGGAAACTGACAAATCCAAACAAGCACAAATCGATCAAACGTACGAAAAGCACTAAGATTAGCTCTCTCTTCCCCAAGCGAGGTAATCGCAATGCTATAAGGGCTGAAAATGGCACAAGGTAAGACATACAACAAATCGCCTCGTGGAATAAACCACAAATCAACAAAGAGTAAGGCTAACACCGGGACCACCGCCTTAGAACGGTCAGTAGAGTAAAACACCGGGGGGTTTAAAGCACTTTACAGCTAGCCAACTTCACCCTGGGTCCCGATGCTACTCTTTATACAGAAATACATAAAAGTTCGGTTCGCATAAAGGCTCCCAACTCAGTCCATGCATCAAAGCGAAAACATAAAAATCAAATTAATCACTATAATAAACAAAGACGAGTACTCATGGCTAATTCTACTGTATGCCAGAGTAAATGAAAACCAATAGTTGAACCACGGCGGGCCAAGCCAAAGACATATCGTCAAGCCCCAACCCACTGGTCAAAGTTTTACGAAGAGGCCGTCATTGAGTCTGAGGCCCGAACCGCCGTCGTGCAATTAAAGAGTGAAGCATAGCCATCAACAATGATTGGGTTGACAACTAGGCATGCAGTCTGCCGCATAATATCCAGGCTATAGCCAATACTTTTATAACGGTTAATTAGTTTTCTGAATAGCTCCGAAAGATTAACCTACAATTTTTCTACATCTGTACACTAAGTCACCGTAAAATTCTGGTTCCGATGTACCTTGTTGCAGAAGTGTTTTCAGACTGACGCTCTATTTTTCTAACAAGGCACTGTGTCTGCGATAAAATTTCGAAAAGGCCTTACGAAGTTTAAAATAACGATAGCCCTGCCTAAGAAGTTTGACAGTAAGGGCTTTATTACGGTAGTTAAAGTCATTAAGATTTGAAGAAGCTCTGGCGAATCTAATAAGTTGAGATATGTATACCCCATATGAGGTACGCCGGGGGACATCGCCATCCAGAAAAGGGAAATTGACTATATCAAAATCAAAATTGTCCCGAAATACAATGTATCTCGGTTTCTAGATATTACTTTTATGGATGCTTATGATGTTTATCAATAACACGAGCTACGACATAATTTGACAAGCAAATCATTGTGCAGCATGTGTGTACAGACGAAAGTCGCTAAAGTACGAACGATCAGCTGATCGCCAGTCAGCTGACTGCATATCCTACCTTTATCATGTTGTCAGCGATAAATTCTTCCCTATGCATAATTCCTTTTATGTAATGTAGAAATGTAATCCATTTTTTACAGCAATACTTCAGTATTTACCCTTAAATACACGAACATGTTGTTTAATGCGAACGAAATCTCAGATTAAAAATGGCGGCTAAACGCAGATAAGTCTTGCAGTCATCCGTGTCAATGATGTAAAAATGTATCCTTCTAGTTCATTGGCTATACGATTCTTTACAGCCAATGAGATAACCTGCGGCGGCTGACTGGCTTTCCATGTTTGCAGCGGAGCGTATCTGATCATCATATTTTTCGGAAACCAGACCATTGGCTCCGACCTTATTAGCGTTGGTTTTCGGGTTCAACATTAAGCCTATACACTCTGCTGTAGATATGGGAAACCAGTCAACCGCCGCATGCGAACTCTTCTGCATAGTATGTGAGAGACTGACGACACCTATAGTACGAGCTTAGGCTTCACCACCTGCTTCGCATTGCAGAGCTTGTCATTTGCAGAGAGTGGCATGGCATCGATAGGCTAATACAACATATTCAGATTGATTAAAACCAAAAAAACAATATACTTTGTTTCACAGGTTATGTAATCAAAACAGTAAAACTGACTTTTGTTTTGAAAATCATTACAAAACGAGTAACATCAAATAACGACAGGACCAGAAAATTGTGATCAACTAAACAATCTGTAATTTCATATCCATTAGTACCTAAGTTTGTACATCCTTATTTGTCTAGCTGTTCAGTTACTAGCAGAGACTCATTTTCTATACTAGAGAACTAGATGACGACCTGGACAATAACTACTGTCGGAATACTGGCGTCGGTACGGCTCCATGGTGTTATACCAACGCTGAAACATGTGCACGAGAATACTGTGACGCTTGTGGAAACAGTGAGTCTAATTTTCAGCTAATAAGGATAAACAGCTATCATTTTTTTGACTATAACCTACTTTATACTTCCTGATCTCTTGTGATAAGTGGGGCTTTTGAAAATTTTGTTTAAATGTCACTAATTAGCCCTAATTGGCCGAGAATACATGTAGTTGAGTTGGCCCAGAATTCTTGACACATTAGCTGATCTCAATTTTGTTAGTGTGTTCACTGCTCTCAAGGATCATTCTTTTAGAATCCATCGAATTTCACTACAGCCAATGTAAGTGTTGTGTGGCGGCCATAAAATGTGCTTCATTTTAGTGTAGCTTATATACTTCTGGTACTTAATTATTATAGAACCCACTCCGGGATTTTTGAAGCTTTGTTTGAAGGTCACTAATGAATCCAAATTGGCTGAAACTTGCTAGTCTGGCACGGTAGCCTTGAAATTTTAGCTTTGAGAGTGTGTTCACTGCTCTCAGTGGTCGTTCCTTTTAGAATTAGTGATATGTTTATATATATTAGGAGTTTCCGATCCTATAAATATTTAAGCAATTTACGACGATGTTATTATCAAACTGTGTCTGCAAAAGAGAACACGGAATAGTCATGAAAAATAAATCGCCAGACTCGAGCCTAAAACGTTTCAATATAAAGTAGCAGATGACATCACGAAGCACGGCTTCACAAGGCGCTGGAATGTTTGTGACTTTAACAACCGTAACATTAAATCTTAAACGTCATAAAGTACTCTTCTTTGTTTCACCAGAGATGTTTGATTATTTGTGATATTTCACTGATGGCTGATGAGGTAGAGAGCTATACATAGACCAAACACATATTTGTAACTCTGACCTGCATTAGAATTTAGAGCGACCTTACGCTCGTGTAAAACTGGCTTAAGCACCACCAACCTTCAGACCGTTCCAAGGCGGTTCTTCTGTTGCAATCCTTCTTTTTTGGTTTGTCGGTTATTGCAACTGTACCATTATACTTGCTATTACTGGCTCAAAATGACCCTTAATGGTTGACTGGGCCGTAAATTTTCAACTAAATCAATTTCTTGTTATTGTTTGTTCCTCTTCTTCTTTTGGTGCCTTGCTACTGTGGCATTTCTTTCATTGTTTTACACAAAACAAGGCTGTTGGTATCTGTTATGTTGTTCTAAATTTACTAAATGATAACATTGGCTAGAGAAATATCGTCTTCAACAAGGCCTATCAATATCCGAGTTTAATGATAGCTTAGTTTAAAATGTCACAAGTAAACACTATTATGAGACACTTTGGAAGGCTACAATCACGTAGCACGGCCCTTCCAAGGCGCCCGAAAAGGCTTTACTGACATGTAATGACGTCACAAACTATAACTTTTTTCGAAAATTAAATCAACAAACGAAGAGAAACTGGACCATAAATATTGCCCTAGAACGGCAAAATTGTTGTGGTGGGGTAGAAATATACCGTTGAATGTATCCAGGAAATTCCACAGACTTCCCGATTTTATAAACCTGGTTTATACTTGATTTTATGAGTTCTTAACCCTCGGCACTATTTCTAATAGAATTCCTCGCTAATCAGTTGACCATCGCCGAAATATGTAAGAAAGTGTGATAAATAATCAATCAACACTGTGTAACTGAATCAATCACAGCTGTGATAAATTAATCAACCAAAATTGTGATGAATTAATCAACCAACACTGAGATAAATTATTCAACCAACACTTTGTAAATTAATCAGTCAACACTGTGACAAATATTCAACCAACACAGTGAAACTTAATCAGCCACAACTGTAATGGATTAATCAACCAACATTGTGATGAATTAATCAACTAACACAGAGATGAATTAATCAACCAGCACTGTGTTAATTAATCAGCCAACACTGTAATTAAATAATCAGCCAACAATGTTTGAATTAATCAACCAACACTGTGATAAATTGGTTAACCAACACTATGATAAACATATAATTAGGACTTGACTGCACATTAAAAATCACAGCAAAAAAAACCCGCTTGAACCACGATGAGTCCGACCACAGATGAGTTAGTTCAGAAGCCAGTCTTCTAAAACGTTTAAGAGTTGAACACCCCCCCCCCCGACCCACTTTAGTATAATTAAAAAGGGCAATAAAGGTTTTAGCCATGACTGGGTTGACCACTAAACATGCAGTCTGTCGTATTATATCTGCATTACTTCCTCACTCCCTCTCTGTTTATATATCGATTATTATTTCTTTTTCTTCTTTCTTTTTTTTTTTTTTTTTTTTACTCACGGTGTGGGTCGGTCGGTGTGAGTCGGTCCTCGGACTAAATGACGGATCCCTCTGTTTCAGATGGTCGGCGCCCGACTATGTCTTTGGTCGGGCTCATCGTCTTCCTGTTCGTTGTTTTCTTGTGTTCTGGCTTCAGATCGCCATTGAGCCCTTTGCTTTGTTTCATCACAATGATTAGATTATAGTTGTTTCACTGTGAACTTCCACAGATAAGATAGAGAACCCCTTTTTGGACCGAACATATATTTGTAATTGGAGATATATCAGAATTTAAGCTAAGGTTTAGCGCGAGTAAAACAAGTTGAACCAACCCCAAGTAGTTTTCGTACTGACAATTTCCAAGGCGGTTACTCTGTTGTGGTTCTTCTTAGTGCGTCTGTTGTTTCATATCTGGCGTTTGTTTTGGCATTATCTGTTCCTCATCTCTCTTGCTGTTGGCGTCCCGGTGGAGTAATACTTCGTGAATGTGGCACTTCTTGGATATCTTCCCATATACTTTTACCAGTAGTTCATCTAAGTTTGTCAACGAAGTCATCATACAACTCGAATTCCAACAGGCCTTGTCGAAATAATTTTTCAAGTCAAAATTAAATTAATTGATATATTACGATAACATGCAGAAAATGTTTTACGAGGTTTATAATAACGATAGTCTCTCTTTAAAAGTCAGTTACGTGACTATATGCCATGGCAAAACGATTAATCTGAGATATATATATATAGCCCATTTATCACAAAACATGGGACATCACCTTGAATTTAAAAAAATACAAACCTTATCTAAATAACTGAATACCTAGTCAATATAGGTGTTATCGAGGAGAAAACAGAAGCGTCACAATTTTTTGACAAAAGTATCAAGTTTCTGAAGTTTCCTAAAAAATGAAATACTAATTAGTGCTTTTTCAGTCTGTTTTCACAAATCAATTGAAAGTATTATTGATCGATATAAAGACATTAAATATAACTTGTATGGTTTGCGACAGCACACCTAAAGTAATCCAATCAAGATTAACAATTCTGTTATTCTCTTAAATTACAAGACAGTGGGTCGGGCCAAAGAAAAACGGCGGCTCAATCCAAAATTTGTTCTGGAAGGCTGATGCCTGACATTGCGCGTCTGTTGCCTGGCTCACCGTGGTTCTGCCGCTGGTTTTCGTTTGCTCTGACTTTCAGTGGTAATTTAGTTATCATCTTCACAGTAGATAAGTTAATTTATATGTCTTTGCCGTTGATGTAGTTGTTATTGTTGTTTTTGTTCAGCTTATGATTCAGGAAATCCGCTACAGTGACCGAACAAGTATTTATAGTAAACAGTCAACAGGAGCATTGTTTGAATGCTTAGTACAGTATAACCCTGCCTCAGATCGTTCCATAAAGCGATCTGTGCTTAAAGGAACGAATTAAGTTTATCGTTTTGTGAAGACCGTATTTCAGAAGGGAGTCAAACAATTCTGAAAATTGTGTATCCTAAAAGTGTGTCCATTCCCTACGATTCAAAGAAAATAACCACCCCACCCCACGGTGGTTTATTCTACTGACAGTTCTAAGGCGGTTGTCCCGGTGTTAGTCATACTCTTCGTTGCTTTGTGGTTTATTCTACGAGGCGATTTGTTTTAAGTCTTGCCTTGCGTTATTTTGTTCTTGTGTTTTTCCGTCCTTTCAGCATTACGATTACATCGCTTGGGGAAGAGCAAGCTAATCTTAGTGCTTTTCGTACGTTTGTTTGATTTGAGCTTGTATAGTTTTGTCTGTGTCCTCTTCTCTTCCTCGGTGTCTGGGAAGGGCTGTGGCTTGTGATTGTGGCACTCACTGGATTTTTCTCTTACCATTTTTCCAGATAAATGTTACGACCAGTTTGACGATTGCACTAACCTTATTGAAGATGATCCAGTATTTTGTGAAAAGAACGAGGACGGTGAAGCTCATAGAGGATGTAGAAAATCGTGCGATAAATGTGCTCATCCTTTGCCTGAAGGTTTGTATACAATACTTCACACGAATAGAAATAAAACAAGCAAATTCCTTGATCGGCTATTCGCAACAAGATGTTGCTTTTTAAAGAGAACGGGGAAACAACTAGTTTTACAAGTAGATCTATGTGGACATGTTTATCTTATCGAGTTATGAAGAAAACTGTCATTTAAAATGAATTAAAGGCAGTGCATCCGGCATCAATAGCTCAACTGCAAACTTTCATCCGATGTATAAACAAATGAGCCACAGCGTCAGAAAACGTACCTTCGGACATGGGCATCTAGCGATCATTTAGATCAGCGCAGTCTGATCAGAATCCTCACTCGGCGCATTTTGATAGCCAAGGATGCACTCTTACTTCATACGGACATCGAAGGATGCGCAGGCTGATTTGAGGTCGTTGGACGAACGTACATGGCAGAAGGAACATTTTCTCACGCTGCTGTTTAAATGTCAATTTAATCTTCAAAATCGTCAGAAAGAGATTCGTCTAAAAACGTTAAGGACTTAATAACAGATGAACACGTATGAAATCAAAGAAGAACCGCAACAGAAAAACAAAATATGCACTTTTTGCGCACATCGTTACATAAACCAACACGTTATTTAATTTCCGAATCTTCGAAGACACATCGCTATTTTAGCTGACAGCGAGATCATATATACTAAAAGAAACCATAAACAAGGGAATACACAGAGGAGGCCACAATCAATGGAACACAGTATTCACAGTGAGATGGATAAGGGTTAAATTATATGAGAACACAATACAGCCCAAAACAAAATTAGTCCAAAACAATAGACACAAACAAGAAGAGAACAAACAGACGGTGAAGAATTTTAACAGACACGCCGCACCGGAACGGTTAACATTAAAACCGTTGAGGGTCTTAAACCAAGAAACCACTGAGTAATATCAGGCAGAATGCCTCTTCTGTGCATATAAGGGCACCAAAGGCCCAAATAAGCCTATATTTCCGTGCTGTTCGATCAGAGTCTTCGCTGTGCGCTTACAAAGTCACTGCATACTGTTAATTGTATAAGTTAAATGTTATAACTTCAGTAACTTGATCTGACATCCTGAGTCACGTCGAGTGCGTGTTCTCAGCTCACTGGATCACACCAGATCATTACAAAATCACGCCTATTAAAAATATTGAAAATTTCACCACTAAAATCTGAAAGGTTTTAGATAAAAAAATTCTGATATTTTTCATATTTCTGTTCAAAACATATATTGTGGGTACTCGTTAGAACCGTCTCGCCGCGGCAGTTCTAACGAGTACCCACAATCTATGTTATTGAGCAAAAATAAGAAAAATAATGTATACCCCTGTAAACCCCAGTTTTGCTATATAAAAGTGGGGTTTAAGGGTCAAAATTATATAGGTATGTTTTCGTGAAGCTTGCGTTTAGTGTGTTCTAAGGATCTGAGAATAACCACAAAATGCGATAAAAATCTTTAAATATTCCCCTTGGTAAGGAAGAACACATAAAAGATAAATCTGAGTCTCGTGGTCTTATTAAGACTTCATATGACACCATGTAGTTTGCAGCGCTGAATATATCCCCTAGCTCCGACTTAAGCGGATACTAGAGTACTAGAATGAATTAAATATACCCAAGGGGTAAAGCCCAATAAAACTATGATACAGTACGGGTTAGACCTTTTACGTCAACTACATTACTGCAATAACAATCTGTTAATTATCTACCTTCAATTTTAGTCTTAAAAGCACTTTTCATAATAGCACAAGATGACATTCTGTATATATATATATATATATATATATATATATATATATATATATATATATATATATATATATATATATATATATATATATTCCGTGAAAGTAAGGCTTGTCCGGAGACAATTTACATGAAATGTCTCTCGTAAAAAGTACCAAAAAAAGTTGTCTCCTTTACAACAACTTTGACTGGCGCTTGGAGCAGCTGTCGAAATTACACACATGCCACTCTGGCGCCATGACGTAAATACAAAGAGAGGTTGGGAAAATCGACTTAACTGTTTGAAACCGGTATCATTCAATAGTATATAACAATTACACATTCTATAACAAGAGCACCCCAAGGCAGGGCAATAATATGCCCGTTTACCATTTTACAAGGGTATCCCATCTATATAGCTGGACTACAGCGTGAAATATGTGGACTTTTTACAAATGTACGCTTGTTTTATTGCCATTGTTACCAGCAATGGCGTGAATACGGATGGTCTGGAAAAAATAGGCAAAGGGAAGTAACTCCAAGGTAAAACTGAGAGAGGGAAAGCAATCTTTTTTGTAGGTGACAGATTGTCTGAACCTCATACACATTGCTATAAAGTTTCATCAAGATATTCCATATGGTTACCTAGTTATGGCTTGCATATAGATAGTGTGGAAAAAAATCTAATCAAGGGAAGTAACTCAGAAAATGAGAAGGAGAGAGCAATCTTTTTTGTATGCGACACACTGTCTTGATCTCATACACATTGCTTTAAAGTTTCATTAAGATATTCCATATGGGTACCTAGTTATGGCATGCATAAGGAAAATAAAACTAACCAAAGGGAAGGCACTCGGAAACAAAGAAAGGAAGACCAACTGTTTTTGTATGCGACATACCGTCGTAACCTCATACACACTGCTTTAAAGTTTCATCAAGATATTCCATAGAGTCGACTACTAATGGTACCCACAAGGTCTGCCAAAAATTTCATCAAAGAAATCGAACAAGGGAGAGTAATCTTTTTTGTACGTAACACACCCGCTGAACCTCATACATATTTCTATAATGATCCATCAAGATATTCTATACGGTAACCTACTAATGGTACGCATAAGGTCAGTCAAAAATTCAATCAAAGGAAGGTAACACTGAAAGTAAGAAAGCAAAAGTAATTATTTTTGCATGTGACATGCCGTCTTAACCTCATATACATTGCTATAAAGTTTCATCAAGATATTTCATACGTTTACCAAGTTATGGTGTGAAAAAGGATAGTCTGAAAAAAACTAATCAAAGGGAAGTAACTCAGAAATAAGAAAGGGAGAGCAATCAGTTTTGTATGCGACAAATGGTCTTAACCTCATACACATTGCTTTAAAATTTCATCAAGATATTCCGTTCAGTTACCTACTTATGGTACCCACAAAGTCCGTCAAAAATTTCATCAAGGGGAAGTAACTCAGAAACTAAGAAAGGGAGAGCAATCTTTTTTGTATGCAACACTCCCTCTTAAACTCATAAGTATTGCTATGATGATCCATCAAGACTTTCCTGACAGTAACCTACCTATGGTAGGCACAAGGTCAGTCAGAATTTTTTATCAAAGAGAAGTAACTCAGACAGTAAGAAAGGGCGAGCTGTCATTTTTCGCATGTGACACGCCGTCTTGACCTCATACATAGGGCTAAAAAGTTTCTTCATCAAGATAATCCATATGTATACCTAGTTATGGCATGCATAAGGTAGTGTTAAAATAAATCGTAAAGGGAAGTAATTCAGAAATTAAGAAAGGGGGTGCAATTTTTTTGTACACACCGTCTTAACCTCATACACATTGCTAAAAGTTTCATCGAGATATTCCATACGGTTACCTACTTCTGGTATACACAAGGTCAGTGTAAAATTTCATCAGATGGAAGTAACTCAGACACTGAGGAAAAGAGAGCAATCTTTTTGGTACGTGACACATCGTCTTAACGTCATATACATTGCTATAAAGTTTCATCAAAATATTTTATATGGTTACCTAATTATGGCACGCACAGATATGGTTAGAAAAAAAAGTCTAATCAATAATCAAAGAGAAGTAACTCAGAAAGTAGGAAAGGAAGAGCAATCATTTTTGCACACGACACGCCGTCTTGACCTCATACACATTGCTATGAAGTTTCATTCAGATATTCCATATGGTTACCGAGTTATGATGCGCACAAGGTTAGTCTGTAAAATACTAATCAAAGGGCAATGACTCAGAAATTGAGAAAGGGAGAGCAATATTTTTTGTACGCGACATGCCGACATGAACTCATATACATAACACTAATCAAAGGACAGTTACTCAAAAACAAAGAAAGCAACCATTTTTGTTCGCGACATGTCTTGACCTCACATACTTTGCTATGAAGTTTCATCAAAATATTCTTCACGGTTACCTTGTTGTGGCACGCACAGGAATTGTTTACGGCGGACAAGCGGAGAAGCGGACAACTCCATAACATAACATAATAAGGTTTTTGTTTGTTTGTTTTTTGGGTTTTTTTTGTTGTTTTTTTTTTTTTTTTTTTTGCTTTTCTTTTTTTTTTTTTTTTTTTTTTTTTTTTTTTGCAAAACGGGCGTATAAAAATGCAACCTGGTAGTTAAGTGTCTGAATAGTCTAAGTCAAATGACTTTGCTTATGTTTCATTTCCTGCACACAAAACCTCTTCTGAAAACGGGCCCACTCTAAAAAGAAATACTTTTCACTCCAGGAGAGTGTGGCAGTTTGCTCTTTGGGAGCAATCCTTTTAGAGAAGACCTCATTTGAGAAAGGAGACAAAACAGTTTTGACATAATGTTGGCATTACGCTAACACATTTCCATACACAGCATACGAGTATTTACGTTTGATTATGTGTCTATCTTTTAGCTACTGCTGTTTTCTGTGCACCTCCTGATCCTGATGAAATCGAGTATGCAACTGGTCCGTCCCCGGTGAAATCAGTGTATGGCCTCGGAGAACAGGTGGAATATAAATGTATATTCTCAGACGATAGCAGGAATAGAACGTGTACCTCAGATGGCAACTGGACACAACTAGGCTTTGTTTGTGGAGGTAAAAAAATACGATTGTTTTTACGTTTACAGATATTATACAAAGGAGTAAAATGACCTGGTTTCGCACAGCCTTTGCTATATTATTAGGGTGTTTAAAATAGGACATAACTAACGACTAGAAAGTTACGTACATCATTTTCATGGATGACTGTACTTGTTTATAAACAAGAGGCCCATGGGCCACGATTCGCTCACCTGATAAAAACACCTATTGCATATCTGTAAATGCCATGTAGTATTGCAACTAGGACACAAAATTTTACCACCCCATAAAAAGGTCAAAGGTCATCTAAGTGGGGGGGGAGTGCGTATGCAGCCTTGCAAACTACAGTGTTGCATATGAAGAGACTTAATAAAACCGAGTCTGTATCCGATGTTCGTTATTTTTTTGTGTGTGTGTGTTCTTTTTTTCAAATGGCAATCTTCTTGATTTTTATTCTACCATATATGGGCATGGCAACCGTCTTATTCAATGGCGCATAACCATTTGAACGATTTATCAACATCCTTATGACATAAGGCCCCATGTGAAATCTGGTAAATATTGTTCAAGTGGTTTCAGAGAAGAAGACATTGACAGATTTCACGATTTTATAAATGTATATGGCCCAGGGGCAAGGGCAGATAGATAACCCCTAAAATTTTGACAGTAGCCAAATAGTTTTACTATTTTAATCATACGTTTTAAGTTTAAGTATTTATTAGCCATTGAGAAAATGATTTTTCAACATTTTTCCCATACAAATGTAGGGGAGCGCAAAGTTGACCTTGCCGTAAAAAGATCAAAGGTCAACCTACGACCATCATTGGAAAACAATGTGGTAGACCTTGAGTCCCCAGTGCTATATACCAAGATTCAGCCTCGAAGCTTTGGTTCTGGAGAAGAAGATATTAAAGTGTTTTACCACACATGGGCACGGCGGCCATCTTGTTCAGTGGTGGGGAATCATTCGAAAAACATTGTTAGTACCCTTTCGACAGAAGGCCCCATGTGAAATCTGGTAAAAATTCCTCAAGCAAGTTCAGAGAAGACATTTGAAACTTATACAATTCTATACATGTATTTAGCCAAGTGGCAAAGACAGATAGCTCCCAGGGAACAAAATTTTTATTGTAACTAAAACGTTTTAAATAATTTAACCATACATTGTAAGTTTCAGCCATTCATCTAATATGTTTTGAGATAATGACTTTTCAACATTTTCCCCATACAAATGCATAGGGGTGCAAATTTGACCTTGCTGTAAAAAAGGTCAATAATCAACCTTCCATCATCATTTGAACAAACTTGGTAGACCTAACGTCCCCGATCCTATATACAAAGATCCAGCCTCAGTGCATTCTTGTTTCTAGTGAAGAAGATTTTTAAATGTTATAATATATATGGGCATGGCAGCCTTCCTGTTCAGTGGTGCGGAACCATTCGAACAAAATATATTTATCCTTTTGTCAGAAGGTCCCATGTGAAATCTGGTGAAAATTGCTCAGGCGGTTTCAGAGAAGACATTCAATTTGAAAAATTAAACAATTTTATACATGTGTATAGCCCAGAGGCAAGGGCAGATAGCCCAAAGGGGACAAAATTTTGTTTGCAACTAACAAGTTTTACTACCTTAATCGTTCATCTTATGCTTCAGCCATAAGTCTTTAATACATTTTCAGAAAATGACTTTTCCACATTTTCCCCATACAAATGTATGGGGGCACAGATTTGTTCTTGTCAAGAAAAGGTCAAATGTCAACCTGCGACCATCATTTGAACAAACTTGGTAGACGGTGAATTTTCTAGGCTGTATACTAAAATTCATCATTAGAGCTTTCTTGGTTCTGGAGAAGAAGATATTCAAGTCTTTGCACCATATGTGGTCATGGCGGCCATCCCTCTGGGGACAAAATTTGATTGTAATTAAAGTTTTGATAATTTAATCATACATTGTAAGTAGCAGCCATTAGTCTTTAATACACTTTGAGAAAATGACTTTTCAACATTTTCCCCATACAAATGCATGGGGACGCAAATTTGACTTGCGGTAAAAAGGCCAAATGTCAACCTGCGATCATCATTTGTACAAATTTGGTAAACATTTACTCTCCGATGTTATATACCTAAATTCAGCCAAAGATTTCTTTGTTCTCGAGAAGAATATATATAAGTAGTTTTATCATATGGGCATTGCGGCCTTCTTAATAAACGGCCCGTGACCATTTGTACAAATTTCCAACCCCACTTAAACAGAGGGCCGTTTCACATGAAGTTTAAAGGAGATTGGCCTAGGGGTTTACAGGAGAAGTCGTTCAAAGGTGTGGACGGACGACGGACGCGGACGGCGGACGGCATTTGACCGCAATAGCTCATCCTGAGTCTTTGGCTTAGATGAGCTAATAAGTATTTACTTCTTTCATACCAATGTAGTCGGAGGGAGTCATCGTTTTTATTTTAGCCTTTTTCATGGTATGGTATGGCGTGATGTTCCTGGTTTCGCACCCCAAAGTTTCTGTTGAATAGGTTGAACCAGGTAATCAACGAATAGGCACATATAAATTGCTATAAAGTTTATTTATACATGCAAAAGTTTTTAAAGATTTTTTAGTTACAAATCACTGTATTAGTACGGACTCCAGTACTCGATTTTTGTCAACCCTAGTATCGTAAAGATAAACGATTTATTTCGATATAGGAAGAGAGCCCGGACATGTCTGTATATAAAACAACTGTAAAGAAGATATGCATACACTGCATCTCGCGAAAACATGCACGTTTCTATGGAGGCCCAGTTGATACTTAACAAAATCTAAGTATACAAAACCTTGTGTAATCAGGTTAAAATCATGAAAAAGAAAGAAAAATGCTCCAAACAGAAAGAAAAGTGTTTAGTTCTCATACGCATATCCAAAAATTACGTCAGTTAGTTACACCCCGATTGTTTTCCGCATTTAAAGGAGAGTACCCCGTTTTCCTGTCTGACGTCAATTTTTAAATATCGCATAATATGAACATAAGCTTAGCCTAAAAGCGAGCACAGCACTGACAGACCTATCTGAATAGTCTCTTGAAAAGTCGTGATAGCACCATTAAAAATAAATATAGAAGACCTAGCTAACATCCTGGTCTTTCTTACATGTAACAAAAAAGTCTAGGCAGTCTTGAGACCCTCCAAGGGGTGGTGGGTACCTGGCTCCCCTGAAAAAAATCGGCATTTTTCCTTGTACCCCCAAATCAAAATCTTGATTTTCTATGTTCCCTGTTCCTCCAAATCGTCTTTGTACCCCTGTTCTCTTCATTGTTTTAGTTTTGTTCCCTTGTTCATCTAAAATAATGGCCTTGTTCTTCTGTTCCACTTAACCCAGGGGGAGGGCCTCAATCTTGTTGTCTTCAGCACTTTTCAGTTTAGGTTGTGGTAGCAATGGGCAAAAACGTTTCTATCTATGGTATTTTGAGGGGTAGCAAGTAAGGTGTACTGATTGGAATAGTTGTTTGTTTTAATTTGCTTTAATTTGAATGCAAGTGATACAAGTTAGTGGGGGGGGGGCTCACATGTCACCACCATGGGACATCTGTTCGTACATAAAGATGGTAGGAGCGCAATTTAAATGTTTAGTGAATAGATGGAATTTTATTTGCATTTATGATTGGTTAGCGACTACCATGTCATTCAACATGTCATATTAATTTTATGAAAGTTCATAAATAGAAACCTGAAAAAAGTAGATATACTGTGGACTAGATGAATGAAATGAAAATGGGGCATAACATGGTTAGCGACGTTCATGCCACCCACCAGGACAACTATTCATTATGAAAAATTTAGTAGATTCATTCAAATAAAGATATCTACGTACATTGTATTGAGTACATCTATCCTGAAAACAACAAAACACACCTATTCAACTGAAATGTGTTCTGATCTAACTTCTAAAAGTGTCACTAATTAAACAGTCAGTATAAAGCAGAAGTGCAGAGGCCACTGTCATCATCATCAGCACCAACCGATGACTGATGAGAACAGTAGATCTCATTTTGATAGATGTGCACACAACAGAAAACCATCTATCCTTCAACAAGTTATCAGGATGAACCCTATCATACATATAAAAGCGCTGCAAGCACTGCACCATGCCCCGCCACTGCAGTTACACCAAGAAAAAACATAACTCTGTCAAAAAAAAATATTTAACATGTTATGCCCCTTTACATTTTTGCAAGGCTTCAAGGAAATCTCTGAAACTATTTTCAAGTTATAGAAAGAGCACACATATATTACTTGGATCACTACTGACAAAGTTCAAAGGACAGTAACTCCAATAGTAGGTACGTAAGTCAGACTTACGGTTCTTGTGTTTTGCGAATTGTATCATGGTGGTATAAATTTTCATAAAGTTTCAAGAAAATATCTCTAACAGTTTTCAAGTTACAGAGTGGACACAAAGTGTTACCGTTCTTCTACACCTCGTCTCATGATGCTTTACATTTGTGTGAAGTTTCATCAAAATATCTGGAACCGTTTTCAACTTACAGAGCGGACAAGAGTACATAGTAGAAATGGCTATTTTCAATATCTACTATGTTCAAAGCGCCGCAACTTCAAAAATAGATTTGTTTTTTTGTTTTTTGTTTTGTTTTTGTGTGTGTGTGTGTGTGTTCTGCAAGTTGTCTGATAGTGCTTTACATTTGTGAAAAGTTTCATTAAAATATCTGGAACGGTTTTCAACATACACAGCGGACACAAGTACATGGTAGAAATGGCTATGTTCAATGTTCAAAGGGCAATGACTCCAAAAGCGGGCAAACCGGTGTTACGGTTCATGTGTTCTGCACATTGTCTTATAGTGCTATACATTTGTGTGAAGTTTCATGAAAATATATGTAACGGTTTTCAACTTACAAAGCGGACACGAGTACATGGTAGAAATGGCTATGTTCAATGTTCAAAGGGCAATAACTCCAAAAGTAGGCAAAACAGAGTTACGGTTCATGTGTTCTGCATGATGTCTCATAGTGCTTCACGTTTGCTTGAAGTTTGGTGAAAATATCTCTTACGGTATCAGAGTAATGGAGCGGACATGAATGATGGAAGCGCCGACGGACGGACATACATACGAACGGACACTAAAACTTTTTGTGGCGGGGCATAATAACACACAAAAATTTCTCTCTCTCTTTCTCTCTTTTTTTTTTAATTATGACAATGTACCCCACGTTTTGATGTTTGTTTTTTGGATATCTCTATCCCATCTGATGTTTGTTAAATTATTTTGTGTGTTGATGCTTGCTACAACTGTGTTGATGTAACGTATGTTTACTTCTAGTGTTTTCTATTCTAAATTTAGTTCTGTGTCTGAAAAAAATTGCTGTGCTTGAGTTGTCGTGTTTTTTTTATCTGTAATACAACAGTATTTCTTTAGTGATGCAGGTGGTGCTGTGGCAATCTTTAGAGATATCAGAATCAATGTTGGTATTGAATAAGGTTGATAAAACTAGGAGGTGTTGGATAATGCTGTTTGTGTTCTGTTGTGAGTGATTGTATGTTATCTGTGTGCCTTGTATGTAAGGTATTTTTCAACATTGACTGAATTTGCAACAATCACATTAAAAAAAAAACAGTGAATTGAACACCGTTGTAAACCTGACTTTGTATAGAGCAAACTGGGGTTGACATGGGTAAACATTATTCTTATTTCTATCCCAAGACATAGATTATGAGTACTCGTTATAATCAACCCAATTAGACACTTCTAACTACCACCTTCAATCTATGTTTGGAGCAGACGTAAGAAAAATATCGAAACTTTTCACTTGAAAAATACTAGTTCTGCAGATATGAAAGAGGCAGTTTTAGCACACAGGTGTGTTATCGTAATGACAATTTGACTACAAATGAATGCCTTGAGAACTGAAAACTGTACTTCATCCACCAGGAACATTTTCAACATGGGAATCAACACCCTGGATAGAGATTATGTTTAGGTTAGACTCGCTCATGCAATGTTTACATTACCTTAATAGAAACGTCTGTAAATGACTACGAAACGCCACAAAATTCCACCAGGGTATATGTCTGGTTTCCTACATGGTTTCAACTGAGGAGTAGAGACCGAAACTAATGAAAGTTTCATTATTATTTTGATAGAATAAGGCATAATGATAAGCTGGCCTCGGTGGCTCAGTTGGATGCGTGTCCGTCTAGTTAGCGGAAGGTTGCGGGTTCGACCCCCGCCGGGTCGGCAACATTCTTTCGTGTAGATTTCATCATGAGGTATTTTGTATGGTCATTCGATCTCTCCCTTCCGCTGATTCAAGAAGTGCGGTCATCAGTTTCTGGCAAAAGATAAATAAAAACATATATAATCAGCAAAATATGTTCATGACACTTATTGACACGCGTTTCTTATCACTTCTTGACGCTCATTAGTGAGACCCAAATTTTGTGAATAGCGGTATAATCAAGTCCGCCCCGATCAGATCTGCCAACTTCCGGTAACAACTTCCGGGAAGAAAAAGGAAGCAAACTGGTCAGAGCGGTTTCTGCTGAAAGTTTATATCATTTATTGTCACTTCTCCTTGATGATATTCTCAACCTTAAAGCTCACTTCGTTCACGACGCGCGACGCGTTTCAAGTAAACCTTCGACCGTTTTCTATAGCCTTTATTCGAAAGTATACAGAAATGGATTAACACCAAAAACTATTCGATTTTTCGTCCAATATGGTCGCTACAATATAAGTAAAAATAGATTGCCTTTGGAAACAAAGAACAGAACACACAAAATCACGATTGTCGGATACTCGATTCGATTGAGTCTCTTCATATGCAACACTGTAGTTTGCTAGGCTGCATACGCCCCCTAGCGCCGGCTTAAGCGGTATTCAACTTTCAAAATAACCAGGATGGGCTCAACGATCCCAAAGGAAATAAAATATAACCTGCACTAATAAACCTGTAAGAAAACGTTTGATTGCAAATTGTATGACACCATTTAGAATGACACATTTTAAATTGTACCAGACATCTTTCGCGCGTTCATGATTTTGGTTTTTCAATAAAAAAAAAAATGTTCGTATAGGACCCTGTATAGTCCTTAGGTAAGTCTTAGACATGCATGTTGGTGATGTGGGTGTGGGGGGGTGTCGCCGCACATTTCATCACGTCCATAATTTAAAACCATTGACGAACAATACTGTGTAAGAATGAATGAAGATCAAACAGGATAACTGACGTAATTTACACAAACTAAAATGTTCATCAAAATACAAGCTGTTTTACTAAACGCGACAAGAATTTTAAACAATCAGTGCTAATTTATATTCAGAAATCAATTGTACAGATTAATTTATCTCAAATTGGTTGGTTGTATATTAGTTGTGTTTTACCTGTTAGTATATACATGTGTACTATACGCTTAATAGAACTTACAGTTGCTTGGTAAAACTCTACAGTATCATTTAAATACATGCGTCTCTCCAAAATGCAATTAGTTTCGCATTGCTTTACAACGGTTTTGTATGAACCAATATCCAAGTTTAATAAAAATAAATACTCAACCGCATATCTTTGTGATTGTAGGGTTATGTTCTTTTTTTTTTTTTTTTTTTTTTTTTTTTTTTTTTTTTGTTGTTGTTGTTGTTGTTGTTGTTGTTGTTGTTGTTGTTGTTGTTTTGCAAGATACAGGAATTGAGAAACTCGACTGTATATAAAAACTAAACTGACTGGTGTACTGTACATTAAACAATGATATCTCCCCAAATTACACAGCGCGTAATGGGGACGTTAGTTGTACTGCAGGCAGTTTCGCCTTTATTTGCACAAACTAAGGCTAAGTACCAACAGGAGAAAACCCAATTATGAAATAAACTCGATTTCTTAATGGTAACATGGAATAACGGCTAACCGTAATAATGATATCAAAAGAAAGACAGTCTGTTCATTTTGAAATTCCGGTCTCAAAGGTAGAAATTCTAACGAGATATTGGCTACACTGAAAAACGAGTCTATGCACGCTATAAATTTCAGGATAAATATGCAAGGTGTCATAAATCAGTTATTTAGCGGTTGATAAAAGCATATTGACATTTAGGAATCATGTTACTTCAGCCTTGCCCCCGCCGAGGTCGGCAACATTCTTTCGTGGAGGTTTGATCATGAAATATTTTCTACGATCATTCTCTCCCTTCCGCTGATTGTGACACTCCCTGGACTTTTCTCTTACCTTTTTTCTCCAAATCTGACCACGCATGGATTTTTTTCAAACTTCGCAAGTTATTTGCACAAGTCCCAGCAACTATGAAAGTAGACTTGTTTTCTAGAACAAAGAAGTGAGGGTCTCAGGAGAGCTCCCTGATGTACACCCGTCATAAATGTATACATGTGTCAAAACCTACCAGTATAAAATCAACAATTAAACATGATGTCTAATAATGTTCATTGTTATAGTGAAGGAACTCAATAAGGAATATTTTACTACCATAAAAAGATTTGTATATATTTCTGTAATAATTAAATTAAATTTTTAAAATCCAAAACTGGATAAATTTTTGAAATAAAATAAGAAAAACAAGAAATTAAACTTTAAATTTATATATGTTTTGGTTCTTGTCAACTTATGATTTTTGCATAAATATATGCCACATCTGTTCTCACCTGATATATGGAGTTTCATGAAATTTAAAAACCGGTAACATGTCAATAAAGTACATGATATGCACTTAAGTTCGGTTGTGTGTAAAAATCAATTTTTTATTGACTAATCAAAGACGTCCCAAATATTTTGAAATTCATCATATAAGTATTAGAAATCAGATTCAAATTATTTTTAATACTCCAGTTCTTGACAAAACGGATTAAATACGAATTGATTATAAAAAGTAGCTGGTGCAATACACAGACCAAAAGTACTCAGAACTGCAGTCAACATCTGTATGAGTTAAGCAATAATTCCATTATCATTCTTTTATTAAGAATAATCAGCATTACTCTTCACTTTAGATGTAAGCAGAGTGGCCTATTGTGTGTCTTCATCAATTGTCTCTTTTCGTGACTATAAAATGGACGTCTTGAAAGGAAGAAATGCAAATGCCTTTCATCTGTAAAATATGTATAATTCAAGGTGAGCCATAAAAACGGTATTTTCACTACTAAATTTGTGATTTGCTTTTGTAAAGTGTCAGCAGCAGGGCTTTTCTTTATTTTTAGCTCAGTCTTTCATTACTTACGTATCAATTGTTACAGTATCAAAAGTATCAACAGCAGGGCTTTTCTTTATTTTTAGCTCAGTCTTTCATTACTTACATATCAATTGTTACATCACAGTGGAGTACAGGCATTCCTTATTTTTGTTTGACAACAAACTGTATTAAAGCTTAACAGAAACTTTATTTCCTTGAGCACATGGCTCATCAGACCACAGTGGATCCGCTGCCAAGAGCAAAGAAATTCAAGCCATCTACACTATCTTAAAATTGACTTGTAAATCACTTTTTTTTATTGCACTCTTTCAAAGGTATTCCACAGGGTGCAATTTAATTATCTCTTTGATTTTCCACAGTTTGAAATAACCGGTTAGTTGATTCTAAGCAAACTATTAATAATGGATCCCCAAATCAGAAATAGAATGAAAAATCAAACATCACCTGAATAAAAAGCAATTATTTTGTGCATTTTCTCATTTTGTTGCAATTTGGGTTATCATATTTAATGTTCAAAATCAATTTATTACCGGTATTTGATTTTTAAGAAATTGTGAGAAAATAATTCAGAATAGGTACGGCCAATTTTTATATTAAAATGATAGGTTGACAAGAACTGGAACTCAGTTTCATTAATGACCAAATTCGTCAGAAAATAATTATGCAGTTGAATTATGGGGACTACTTAAAACATATTTAAACATAAAAAGCTCCAATGTCATACAAATAAGTAAATATGTGCTTTAAGCATTTTTAGCAATGACTTACTGCTTTCATCAGCAAATCAGACACCCAAATTATGAGTTACTGGTAGTTGTTGAGTGCGCTTTTCAGGGGGACCCATATATTCAGACGTGATTTTTATACAAAACCGTCTATTTAAGCAAGGAAAATAGATAAAGTGGGATAGGTACCTTATGCATAATGATCATATCCTACTTAATACTTGTGCTTAATATTATAAGATTCTATCCGTGGCCAGAGTCCTATGTAAATTCTGAAACCCTTTTCTACATTAACTATTGATGTAATGTTGTTGGCGTCATTGTTTTTATTCCTGTTCCAATTGTTTTGCTGTTTTATTGTTTTCTCATTTTTGTCGTTGGGTAATAATGAGAGTCAAAAGTGTGTGTTGTGACATTATGACATTACTTCTTTTTACATAAACTGTTTTTATTTATAATTAGGTCACCTGAGCCGAAGGCTCATGTGAGGTATTAGTATAGCAAGGCTCCGTCGTCCGTCCGTCCGTCGTCGTCCGTTGTCCACACTTTCAAACGACATCTCCTCTAAAGCCACTGGGCCGATTGGGCTCAAATTTTATCTGTAGCATCCTTGGGCAGGGGGAACAAAAGTTTGTGTTTTTTATGAAAAACGGCTTTTTAGTTTAGTTGCTATGGCAACCGTATGTTTCTATTGACTTATAATGGGGAAAATGGAAAAATTGCATTAACTGCCAAACAGTTGTAATTAGTTTGACCAAACTTTTATACAAATTTTCCTATTAATATTCTTCTAATAGCCATATGCTTTTATGCCACTGCTTATTTTTATTGATTGCAATGGTAACCAGAATGCAAAAAAGAACTAAAAATACATTCAAAAATCTTCTTCGTCGGAACCACTGGGCCGATTGGGCTCAAATTTAATATGTCGCATCCTTGGGCTTAGGGAATGAAAGTTTATGCTTTTTATGAAAATCGGTTTATTAGTTTGGTTGCTATGGCAACTTAAATTTTCCACTGACTTATAATGGAGAAAACTGAAAAATGGAATTTACTGCCAAACAGTTGAAGATATTTTGACCAGACTTTTTTAAAAATGTTTCTTTATATATTCTTCTAATAGCCACTGCTTATCACTATTGGTTGACATGGTAACCAAAATGCAAAAAAAAATAACTAAAAATACCTTCAAAAATCTTCTTCTCTGGAACCACTGGTCCGATTGGGCTCAAATTTTACATGTAGCATCCTTGGGCTTAGGGAATGAAAATTGGTTGGTTTTTTATGAAATCGGCCTATTAGTTTGTTTGCTATGGCAACTTAATGTTTCCATTGACTTTTAATGGAGAAAACCGAAAAATGGTATTAACTGCCAAATAGTTGAAGATATTTTGACCAAAACTTTATAGAAATGTTCCTTTTATTTATGAAAACCAGCTTATCGGTTAAGTTGCTTTGGTCCATATATGGTAAAAACCCCTTCAAATATTTTCATCTCCAGAACTGCTGAAGGGATTTGAACCAAATTTGGCATGAAGCATTTGGGAACCATGATGATCATATTTTGTGTTTTTCGTCTAGTTTGGATAACAAATGCCCCTCGCTACAGCCTGGTGCATGCTTTCCTTTCTTTTTTCCATCATCAATATCTAACAATTCTCCATTAGCACAATTAGCAGGTGAGCGAATGTGGCCCTTGGGCCCCTTGTTTGAGTTTATAGCTTGTTGGTTTATAGCCTCAATAGGCCGGACTTAAAGAGGAGTATGAACTGGGAGGCATGCTCAAACACATAAGGGTTGGGGCCTGATGAAGCTAAAATATTATGTCTTATTGCAGAAAAAGTAAGATATGAGATCTGGTAAAAAATTCTTACATTACGACACAATCTAAGTCATTTCTTTGAGAAATGAGATGACATTAAATTAATTACTATTCAACTAATTTGACTGGTATATATTAATTGTTCCATTTCTCTCTGTGCGCTTGCTAGTATGTTGTTAATTTTTTAAACAAACTTGTGCATGAATGCACCCCGACAGCTTTTGAGTTTTTGCAAGTACGAGAATTATGTCATCTCAATCTTTGTTCTTAATAAATTGCATTATAATTGTAAATAAATTTACTTACCAAACAGCATGCCCGAGAGGATGGGCACACATTGACGGTAAATGCTTTTTGTGGCTTGATGAAGCGTTGTCGCATGAGGATGCTGTAAGTAAATGCCATGAGCTGAAAACGGGATCTACATTGGCTATGCCTAAGAGCAGAGAACAACTAGATTTGATGAGGCAGCTTATTGAAATCGATGTGTGAGTATTATTATGTCACTGAGCTATGTTGCACTGATATGTATATGTTTCTTTATGGTTGATTACATTAGAAAAGAAAAATATATACATATAATATATATAAACTTATTTGATATATATTGGTATCAGCTTTTTGATATTCCTACTAGTTCAAATGCTAATATTTGTTTTAAGCCAAATAAATCGCATTACGTCTTTATGGTTTTGCACAAAACATCCTACATGGACGGAACAGTATTGTGTAGCTGAAACTGTGTCAGCACTTGGGGTGAGGGTTAAGTACCAATAAAACCGTTTGAAACCATCCTCACTCTCTCAAATAGTTCTGCTTTTGACCGTTCCATGGTGGTATTTCTGTTACATTTCTTTTCGTTCGTTCGTTCTGTTTTCAGATTTTACAAGGAGCTAATATAATATCTCAGAAAGAGACTCGGATAGCCACTTATGTTCTTTTTTAAGATGTGTTTATGAAATTCTAAATCATTGCAGTTTTTAAATGTTTAAAAGGGAACGCAACCTTCAAAGGTGAAGTGCTTTAAAGTAAAGAACTTTACAAACAATGAATTTTGACACAAATTTGATCAAAATCGGTGGAAAATTAAGTAAGTTATAGACAAGTGAAGATTTTAACAATGGTGGTATGGGCGCCGCCATTTTGAATATTTAATGAGGTTTCATAAAAATTAAAATTCGTTTCATAAAGGTAGTTATTCTTATAAAATTGGTTTATTTTGGGGGGAATGATTGCTTGTCACTAGAATTAAAAGATTATGAAAACTCTGTAGCAGAATTGTTCTTAAAAACCCTCTATGATTTGGTTTTCCATATTTAATTTGGGCTTTGTGACGTCACAAAGCCTACAATATAGCGGCATCCATGGCAGCCATTTTAAGTATATTCAAACCACCATAACTTCCTTCTTTCTTGGCCGATTTTGAAAAGTCTTGCATCAAAATAAATGGCTTGTTAAGCACTTTACTCCAAGATATATGTACAACTTATATTGCGTTCCCCTTTAAAGAAGTCTACATACTGTTGTATATCTACAATATGTTATTTTTTGCAAGAGAAGAAATTCGCTTCACGTGGATTGGCTTGAAGCTAGATGACTCCGGAAAATACATATGGGCAGACAACTCATCTTTGGATTGGACGAATTGGAAAGAGGGTCAGTATTACTTTTGTCTATATCGACAGTTTGCTCATCTTGCTGAAAGGAGGTGTTCCGCGAAAACTAATGACTCTACGTGAGCATGTCAGTAGGAAAAATCTACTGTGCTTAGACATCTTTCAGAAAGTCGTTTTTTGCTTGGCGCTTTACACAGAAAAAGTAAGTTTACAAATTTTTGTCATGATTTAATGCACAACCATTAGTGGTAACTACCTATGCACAAAACTTTTATTCTAGTCGTTTTTTTTTTTTTTTTTTTTTTTTTTTTTTTTTTTGTGTGTGTGTGTGAGAGGGGGGGGGGGCGGAGTGGTGGTTAAAAAAATCTTAAATATCTTCGCTTGATCATATAGTAGAAATGATTGCAAATTTTGCAACAAAATCTGTAGGGTAGGTAACTTGGAGGCAGATCTTCAACAAATTTTGCTTTTTCGATTTTTTCAGTATTGTTGTAAAACATCAATAATGCAAATTCAGCAAAAAAGTAACAAAAACATCTGTAAAATTTTTTGAAAAAAAGTCACTTTACTATAGAAATTACTTAGTTCAGGCCAATTTTTGGCCGTAAATTAATTTCAGGGTAAATATTTAAGAACAAAAGACAGAAACAGAAAACACAAATGGTTTCTGATAAGCTATGGTCAATCAGAACAAACTATTTGCATTTAAGAAAAAACACCAAGCAAACCACGTCTTTCCGAGTGATGTCGAAAGGACAGTAGATGTGCTGGAGAGGCGCTTTGATACGCTGGGATTTGCTGGCAAACAACTTAATAATGTTCTAATCAAATGTTATTGCAGGTGTATTTCTGTCTCGTTTTCGAATTTTAGCTTCTTCCTCTTTTTAATGGAAGGAGTCAAGGCATAGTCTTCTACAGTACAGAATAAGTTATGTTTCTCTTTAGTTTTAACTGAATTTTCTGTATTCAAACTGGAAATAACACGTATTAAGAGGGGTTTATACACTTGGTACATAGTCGGCATTTTTAACTAGAAACACAACATTTGTGACTTCCTGTTTGATTTCCTGCACACTAAGTCCATTCAAAAACTAAATCTATTCTAATAGAAAAGAATTTGCTCCCAAGGGAGCACATTCTTTTCTTTTAGAGTGGGCTCCTTTTTAGAAGGGATAAGAAAGAAAATTGACAGAGTTGCCGCCCTACAACAGAATCAAAACAATTTTGAAAGGGTAACTATCACTCTTTTTAACAGTGCATATGTCCCTGTATCATAATAATACGAACCATGTGTCGCTAGTAAGACATTAAAAATGTTCGGCTATATGATTTGTTGAAATATTATACTGTCTAACGACCCTATGCAGAGAATGATATCCCCACGTGCAAGTTAAATATCCCACTGTTGAGAGAAAAGCGCTCATAAGTGATCCATCCTACAAAAACCGGCTCCCTGTCGGTGATTGTCAAGTATGACAAACTGCAGCGATTGTAGAAAGACAAAAAGAAAGAAAGACAGAATGACAGAAAGAAAGAAAGAAAAACATACAAAAAAAAGAAAAGAAAGAAAGCAAACTAAAAACTTGCTCACAAGGTCTCTTTGGAATGATTAAGAGCTCGGAAAAGTTTGGAAAACCTTCCATTCAGCCCTAAAATGTATTGAAACTGTTGTAGACGATGCACTGTAGCAAGTGTTTCCCAAAGTATATTTCATCCATTCTTTCCTGAACGTTTTGTTTATACATTATTCTGTAATGAATGTTACAGATCTTGTTTTCTTGTGTATATAAATTGCATCACCCAACTTTAAACATGAGACTGGCCTTTATACGTATTGTTTGGACATTACGAGTCATGCATTATAAACACATTCTCATCAGTAGCGGCAACAGAAGTAGCGTCACCGTATACACAATAAAGTCCTTATGACCATAAAGTAGATAATCAACATATATGCAAACGAATCAAAATGCATCGGATAAAAGAACATTTTCCTTGTATTTAGTTTGTTGTATTAATGAGACAAAATGCAACCATAAGTAAGATGTACAGTGGCTTAGTCAGGATAGCCTCCACTTTTTGACCGTGAGATTATAAGTTCGATCTCCGGCCGAGTCATACCAAAGACTTTAAAAATGGCACTAACAGCACTTTTGCTTGGTGCTCAACATTAAGAAAGTAGAGCTAGGAATCAGAACTGGTCAGCCCAATGTTAGTATAATGTGACTGAGTGAAATATCACGTCATGTGGCTAGGGCATGATATTTCAGTGATACAGCACAAGTGATACAAGTGAGCATTGAGCCCCCCCCCCCCCCCCACACACACACAACCACACACCGCCCCCCCCCCCCTCCCCTCCCGCCCCACGTGCCACATCCAGACACCATCATAATATGACTGAAGGATTGTTAAACGTGACGTAAATAAAACAAAGTTGTAAGACTGGCCTAGTTTAACGCCCGATATCATATCGATGAAAAAAAATGACACTGATACATGATTTTACATGCTGTCAGTTAGAAATCCCTTAGGCTGGTTACTTAAGACTCGCTCTCGTATCTGGCGCCACATCCAGACACCATCATAATATGTCTGAAGGATTGTTAAACGTGACGTAAATAAAACAATAAAAATTGTAAGACTGGCCAAGTTTAACGCCCGATATTATATCGATGAAAAAAAATGACACTGATACATGATTTTACATGCTGTCAGTTAGAAATCCCTTAGGCTGGTTACTTATGACTCGCTCTCGTATCTGGAGCAAGCACAATACAAAAAAGGTAGAGATACTAATCTAGCTGCATATGTGAGCAAACTGCATGGACCTTCACTGTTCCCACATGTCACGTGACGGACGAACGTTGCGCCGATGACGATATACTAAAACGTGATCACAGGTAATCAAAGAAACAAACATAACATTTTATAAATAAAAAAAAAAACGATAATGCATAAAAAGGTGATATTTCAGAAGAAGAACACAAAAAAATGTTTATGGAAAATCTTGATGTCCATTCGTTCTGCCTCTTTGTTGCCATATTTAATGCCACTTTTGTTTCACGAGTTCCACTAAACGCAACCAAAATCGTATTACTGATTTAAAAACACTTCTCCTTGGTATAGTCCCTGCCATTGCCACAGTAATGATGATGATCGTAGTGTTAGTTTATATCTATACCACTTTCATCTTCTAAAATAACTTCCATTCGGGTCAGCTGTTCAAAACATTCTTATAGTTGTGATAGTTAGCGACCAACATGACACGAGACCGGAAATAACAATCATGTCCTAGGAATATCGAATGAATATTGCATGATATATATTGCCACATTAATTTTACTAACATATACATAGGGTATGTATGACATCTGTTGTACTTTACAAGTTCATTACTGTTGATTTATATATGGAAAAATCGGATCTGAAAACCATATGGATGCTGTTAATGGTATATAATATTGTATACACAATAAACACAGGCAAATGCACAACCAGTATATGAGTGACTTACACATCAAATATGATCTCAATTATCGAAGGACTGTCATCAACTCGACAATAACTCAGACTTAAAATAAGAATCCACGCTTCTTCTATTGTAAGAAACCTTTAGTACTCTAAAGGCTACAATATAACTGCCATTACACCACAATGATAACAACGATGCCGCATCGTTCCCCACGTAATCATTGGGTACAGTAGTTATATGTCATCGTCATAGTCTTCAAGCATGATTCTTTGCTGCATGAGACATTTCACAGTACAATACTTGAAACAACTGGCTTGTATATGTTCAAACACTGTATACCTTAGTAATGTATCATACATGTAACTGCAGCGTAATTAGTGACAAATATAAGATCTGACGCGAATGTTGTTATATGCACCGTGTATACATACATGATCCTAAATAAATATGTGCAGCCTACTTTAGTAACCTTTTGACGTTTATTCTATAAGTACAAGTTCTACATAAGCGCCCAACTATATTTTACATTCAAGCGCATATGTACTATAAATCATTATACATTTAACCTGCCGGCCTCGGTGGCTCATTTGGATGCGCCGTCCGACTGGAGACCAGGAGGTCGTGGGTTCAACCCCCGCCGAGGTCGGCAACATTCATTCGCGGAGATTGATCATGAAATATTTCCTACGGTCATTCTCTCCCTTCCGCTGATTCAAGAAGGGCAGTTGTCAGTTTCTGGCGAAAGAATCTGCACAATACTGGTTAACTGCTTAGAGGACTAAGACTGCCCAGTAAAACCACAACACAAACAAATATACATTTAACAATAGAGTGTATATACATATCATAAACGTAAAGCGTCATCCCGTACTTAAGCAAAAGTTACTGTTCACGGTAAGAGTCAGTTATACCGAATCTGTTATTTTCGTTTATTTCATGTTTGAGCTTGCAACTGATTACTTTTTCTGAACATATTTGTTTTTCTAGATTCTCCGAATAATAACAACTGTGTATTTATCAACTATGACGGAAAGTGGGTTGACACATACTGTCGGTACCAGCGATCTGTTGTATGTGAATATCAACCGGGCCGTAAGTATTGTTATACCATCATCTTTTTAAATTAAATTGTTTAAAAGTATTTAAGGTTTATACATTTTCAAATATAAGTTTACCAGAACAGTAGACCAGTATAATACCAAATAGAAAGGAAGGCAATGATCAGGAATCGATACCTTCCGTCCAAGACACCAAAGCTGTAAGTTGGGTGGCTAGTTTTATGAGTATTCAGCCTTATCTTTACATTTAGTTCGGAAGCAATAACTAACAACAAAACACAATGACTGACAAGAGCACGAACATAAAAAGTGGATTTGATTTAATTGAAGATACTGTGGAAAAGCCCCAATCAATTACCGCTATCTCGAGCACCCACATTTCATTAACATGCCTATTTGAAAGCGTATACTTCATTGACATAGCACTACATAAACCATTTTAATCAAACGTTAATAACATAGTTCATCATAACAGGATTATCAAGAAAAATAGTTTTTATTTCTCCTAAAAGCATATGTTATAGGTACTCATTAGTAGCGCCTCAGTGTGGAATGAGAAACAAATGGGATATAAAGCACGTTAATTGATGTAGGAAAAAGGTTTTTAGAAGTACTAAACAAATTAAAAAGCTGGTTTAGAAATGCAAATTTCTGAAAATTCCTATTACAATATAGTGTTTTACATATAAGGTACATAGAATTGTTAAGGCAATGAGAAGCAGGGAAATTATGAAGGTACGCTCAATAACACTCTCCATATGAGCCACAGCTTACTCACTTTGACATCAGAATGACAGACTAAATAAATACCTGAAACCCTGCAAAAGAAGAACCACGACGGAAAATATTTACAGACGTTCAACCTCGTCCTTATGTCTGATACATTTTTAAACATAACTAATATCTGGATCCGCACAGAGATCACATAGCTTAACAGTATATTATCAGAGAAAATAAATCAAAGGATTAAGTAGCCCTGAAATGACAGATTCTATGAAATATTCATAAACTTTCAGAAATTCTAATTTATAACAGATAAAATACTGTTCGTGAAAAAGGTGCTTAGAATCCAGGGATATTTGGGATTTAAAAGTAGGAGAAAATAAGAAAAACAAGTAACCAAAGAGGGCAACAATCGCTCACCTGAGGAACAGTTAGCTGAAGGAAAGAATATAATTCAAAACTCCAAACGACCATCGCAGATGTTTTGTCATAGGTTTCATCCTATGCATACATAGTTATTACAAATGCGTCCCTTGTTTGAAGTTTATTTGTTTTTCAAATGTCCATTATTGATTGAAAATATATGCTGTCTAAAATACCTGAAGAGAGTAAGTTGGACCATGGAAACAAGAGGCCTAAGAGCAAACTTGCCCGAGCTTTTATGCTTGGCCTGATTACCAGCAACTTTGAGACGATTTGATCACAATTTTTCCATTAAAATGAAGTCGCTATTATCAGCACAACGTTTTCCGAGTCTACGGGACGCTCAAGGGCAGGTAACTATCATGCCAGTATTCCAAATCATGCTTAAATGAATCTTGTCCAAGATTTTATTTCTGTCCCCGTTATCTGCAAGTTTGATGAAGATCCGATTAAAAATTATCTCGCCATCATCCGGACAATATTTCCCCAGTATATGTCTAACGGAGACTAAATGACAAATAACTCTCATGTGAATAGTCCGATTTGACCCAAAATCAAACTCGTCAAAGATTGTATGGCTGTCCTCATTACATGCAAGTCTGATGAAGATTGGATGAAAAAATGAAATCGCTATCGTCCGGAAAACATTTTCCGAAGTGACTCTCAGGTCAATAGTCGAAACTCGGCCAAAATCGAATCACAATTTTATGCCTGTCCTTGTTATCTGCAAGATTGATGAAGATCCAATCAAAACTGAAGTCGTTATCGTCTGGACAACATTTTCCCCATTATATGTGTGTGGAAGACTAAAACGCAAGTAACTCTTTTATGAATATTCCAATCTGCCCCAAGATTATACTTGTCCAAGATTTTATTGTTGTCTTTATTACCTGTCCTCGTTTTCTGCAAGTTTGATGAAGAATTGACAATATTTTCCTTATTGCGCGTCTATGGGAGACTAAAGGCCAGGTAACTCTCATGTGAATAATCCGATCTGCCCTAAACTTGTACTCGTCCAAGATTTTATTATTGTTCTCTTTACCTGCAAGTCGGATGACGACGATAAAAAAATGAAATTGCTGTCGTCCGGACAACATTTTTCGGAATCTATGTTTCCCTCAAGGGCGGGTTACTCTCATGCCAATAGTTGAAACAAGGCCAAAATAAAACTCGTCCGAGATTTTATGTCTGTTCCTGTTATCTGCAAATTTGATGAGGGTCCGATAAAAAATGAAGTCGTTATTATCCGGACAACCTTTTCCCCATTCTATGTCTATGGGAGACTCAAGGTCAAGTAACTGTCATGTGAATAGTCCGATCTGCCCCAAAATCAAACTCGTCCAAGATTTAAATGCTGTTCTTATTACCTGCAATTTTGATAAAGATTCGATAAAAAATGAAATCGCTAACGCCCGGACACTATTTTCTTAATTCTATTAGGTACTCAAGGCAGATAACCAATCGCCGAAATTTGGCCAAAGTCGAATTTATGCGAGATTTTATGCCTGTCCTCGATATCTGCAAATTTGATGAAGATTCTATGAAACAAGCAAATGTCCGGATAATATTTCCCCATTATATGTCTATGGGAGACTTAAGGACAAATTACTCTCATGTGAATAGTCCGATATCCCCAAAAGCAAACTCGGCTAAGGTTGTTTTGTTTTTTTGTTGTTGTTGTGTTTTTTTTGTTTTTTTTTTTGTTTTTTTTTGTTGTTGTTTTTTTTTTTTTTGTTTGTTTTTTTGTTGTTGTTTTTTTTTTTTTTTTTTGCTGACTGCTTTACCTGCAAGTCTGATGAAGATGCGATCAAAAATAAAATTGCTATGTCCGGACATATTTTCCAAGGTCTATGGGGCCCTTAAGGACGGATAACTCTCATGCCAATAGTCGAAACTATGTCAAAATAGAACTTGCCCAAGATTTTATGTCTGTCCTTGTTATCTGATAAGTTTGATGGAGATTTGATAAAAAATGAAGTCACTATTGTCCGGACAACATTTTCCCATCAAATAACTGTGGGAGACTTTAGGGTTAGTGAAAAAAAAAGTAAGAGAAAAGTCCAGGGAGCGCCACAATCACCCTCATATGAATAGTCTGATCTGCCCCAAAATCAAACGTCCAAGATTTTATTGTTGCCCTCATTAACTGCAAGATGAAAACTGAAATCGCTATCGTCCGGAAAATATTTTCCGAAGCATATGATGCCCCTCAAGGGCGAATAACTCTCATGCCAATAGTCAAAACTGGGCCAAAGTACAACATTGTCCGAGATTTTATGCCTGTCCTCGTTATCTGCAAGTTTGATGAAGATCCGATTAAAAATGATGGCGCTAGTGGCCGGAAAACATTTTCCCCATTATATGTCTACTGGAGACTATAAGCAAGTAACCCTCATGTGAATAGTCTTATCTACCCCAAAATCGAAGTCGTGCAGTCGTTTATGGCTGTCCTTATTACCTGCAAGTCTAATGAGAGTCAATCAAAATATAAATCGCTATCATCCGGACAACATTTTCCGAAGTCTTTAGGGCCCTAAAGGGCGAGTAACTCTAATGCCAATAGTCGAAACTAGGCCAAAACCGCACTTGTCCGAGATTTTTGTTTGTCCTTATTGTGTTTGATGGAGATTCGATCAAAAATGAAGTCGTTCTCGTCCAAACAACATTTTTCTCATTATATGTCTATGGGACCTTTTGATTGCCGTGGAAACCAAAATTCTGACCAGATCTTCCCCGAAACCTTATATTAATCAAGATTGGCTTACTGGCCTCGGAAATATATGGGTTCAAAAGTGTGGACGACGGCCAACGGACGACGACGGACGCCAGAGCATTGCTATACTATATGTTCACCTTGTGAGGCTTGGC
The DNA here is from genome assembly GCA_964016985.1 of Anodontia alba. Taxonomy (NCBI): domain Eukaryota; kingdom Metazoa; phylum Mollusca; class Bivalvia; order Lucinida; family Lucinidae; genus Anodontia; species Anodontia alba. Next base: position 65,930,327 of record OZ024829.1, read on the forward strand.
TCAGGTGAGCAAAAATATTGACAAGGAATTTTCCCCTGCTTTATTTTTATTTAAGCTGTAAAGAATGACTTCTCACGAGCTTTACTTTTACGCCTCTGTTTATAAAATTATGTTTATGGAAACAATTTTTTTAAACAGAGAAGAAAAAAGTGACAAGGGCGTGTTCTGATAACTCGGTCCGATTCCCCATTTGAAAAATAGAAGGGATTGTATTTTTCAAAACAGTAATATCCAGAGAGTAATGACACAGATGTTTTTTCATTTATTTGTCTTCTTTATTACAAAGAACTTTTGGATGTGTTATAGCAGATATCGAGCCATTTTATGCCTTTTACACCTTCCCCTCGAACGTCTTTTTACCATGTATCATAAGAGAATGGAATTTTCTTCCGGAAGAGCACAGAAATTTCTCAACTGCCGCTTCTTTTAAATATCACCTAAATCAGCTAAATCTTTCGTACCGAGATTCTATTATGTTGGAGAGCGACAAACACAAATACTGCACACCCGTCGACGGACTAATCATGATATATTTCTCAGAAATTTGACTGGTTCACCTCTCTGCAGATGTGGCAATGTTGAAAATGCTAAACATTATCTTCTGCAATGCCGCCTGTACCGTCAGCCATGAATCGAAATGTTTAAACTCTCTTTCTCAAATATGTTATGTAGCATTGGATACCCTGCTATTTGGTGATAGTTCACTTTCTTTTGACATGAACAGTACAATCTTTTTAACAGTAGAGAAGTTCATCAAAGACTCAAAACGTTTCTGAAATCTACGTCACTTTTTAATGAACGGCTCATTATTATACTTCGCGAACTTTCTGTCTTATTTCCTTCATATTTCCTTATATGAAAAGACACAATCAAACTGGGTTTCCGATTTTCGTGATTTTGTGTGTTTTTTGTTTCCAAAGGCACTACTTTTTTTACTTTTATTTCTAAATGCCGAAAAGTGGCCTATTATTGATTTTGCCACAATAGCTTGGTAGACCATTTAAAAGCACAAAATTGGTAACCTCGATGTTGGGACATTTTTCAGCAAAGCATTTATGGCTTTAGACGCCTCTTAATGGGAGGAACCAACTAAGACTATGACCTATCTGATGCCCCTTACTCACATGATCAGTAACAGTACAATCTTTTTAACAGTGGAGAAGTTCATCAAAGACTCAAAACGTTTCTGAAAGCTACGTCACTTTTTTAATGAACGACTCATTATTATACTTTGCGAACTTTCTTATTTCGTTTGGGATCATTGAGCCTATACTGGTTATTTTGAAAATCGAATACCGCTAAAGCCGGCGCTAGGGGGCGTACGCAGCATTGCAAACTACAGTGTTGCATATGAAGAGACCCAATCAAATTGAGTCTCCGATTTTCGTGATTTTGTGTGTTCTTTGTTTCCAAAGGCACCTCTTTTGACTTTTATTTCTAAATGCCGAAAAGTGGCCTATTATTGATTTGCCACAATAGCTTGGTAGACCATTTAAAAGCACAAAATCGATAACCTTGATGTTGGGACACTTTTCAGCAAAGCATTTATGGCTTTAGACGCCTCTTAATGGGAGGAACCAACTAAGACTATGACCTATCTGATGCCCCTTACTCACATGATCAGTTCCTGATTGACACATTTTTTTTTAATATTTTTTCTCCTCATCCTATGCTCCAATTGAGATATGTATCTGTTTTTGCCCTGTACTGCATGCATATCATCGTTATTATTATCAAGTTGTTAAATTCATTTGCAATTGAAAAACTTAAACGTAAAATTAGTATATGAAATTGTAGGCTTGCTCTGGATATGTTTTATATTTTAACATATTTACAGACAGCTTACAATCACGGAATTTGGTTTCCGACCTGCCACGATTGTGCAGTCTATATCTAATCTTCCACTGGGAAAGGAACTCTATAAGCACTAAGCTTCCGTTCCACTCCTGTAAAGTATTGTTGTATGTACATACATTTTGCATGTCATAGGGAAAAAGTGAAAAACATATGTTTAAACTAAATGTCTTTTTAGATAGATATACTATCGACTCAATTTTCACCAAATTATTGAACCATTTTTCGATGTTTTATTATTATTATTATTATTATTATTATATACGTTTTTAGAACCTATCAGATGATATTGTGAACGATTTTTAAGTATCGATCTTGCGCATGCGTCTATAGCTCACAGAACAAACGTCATAGCTTTTTCTATAAGAATGTATTAAAAGGGGGAAACAACCTTTTTCAATATGAAGTGCCTTCCACTCCATGACCGACAAAATTTAGCCTTTATTGTTTCTCCTTCCCGACCCGTCGTCGTATCAGTCACGTTTAACCCTTGATGGGATAGGTTATTAAAGCTGACTAATTAATAAACAAATTTTGCTAGCGTTGCTGGAACAGAAATTCACCTATCATTTAAAGTAAAAACAGAAAAGTTTAACATGACAGATAAGCAAAACGACATCAAAACTACATGAAGCTGCCGGCAAAGCTACAAATTGTGCACAGAAGAGGGCATAGATTCGTGCATTATTTTATCTACATAAACAAATTAAACCCACAAATCCCTTTAGGACCTAAACATATCTATTTTATTTAGGTTTGCAAAATTCCAAAAGCATCGATCAAAATGAAATCAGAAAACCTGCAATTGCCGAGTCGGAAAGTTTGCCGCTTCCAATAACAAAGCTTGTCAACATTGATTGCAATGAGAACCGAATCAGCGAACGTGTACCGAAAAATGTGTAAAAAATGATTACTGAAACAGTCTCGTGAGTTTGTTACTTTTTTAATTGCTATGTCTGACGCTGCATCTTGCCAACAGATGCAAGTTATAGATGAAACTTGAACCTGTATGAATCAAGAGTTAAGATGTTCGAATATTTTGGTAAACACAACAGACAACGGGTTTCTCTAGGACTTAAGTTTTGAAGATATACTGAATGTTTATGTATGTCTTTTCTTACTTGCCATACAATGTATCGATGTGTTCCAGGACGCCGCCAGTGTGCAGATCAAATACTTAATTGTGATGACTTGATACGAGACACACCTACACTGTGTATCAACGAAACAGAATTCGCCTGGGCCAACTGTCCATTATCCTGTGGAATGTGTATAGCCGGTATGTTGTTCCTTTATTTATTGGGCATTTTTTACAATTACCGTATAAACCCTAACTATTTGGATACCTTAAATTCTTAACATACTTATTCTTAAATTTGAACAAGTCCATTACCTGTTGATTTGTCTAAAAGCTATTGCTGGACTCAGTAATAAACAGACTAATCAGACGCCGCGTTATGCCACTTCTGATAAGGGTCAACACTGTTTGCTCAGGTATGTCTGTCCAAATATGAAGGGTAAATACGTTACCAGTTCTTTGATTTCAATGAAATCCATTTGATCTATATCCCATTACAATACATTTTATGCTGTTTCAGCATTTTTGTCTCTAGACTTTGAATCAAATGTAATATTTCAGCTTTCAGCTAAACAATAGGTTTTTATTTTATTGTTAGTGGTGAAATCAGTGTATAGTTGGTGAAAATAGAAGTAGTATCAATCACTACTTAAATAATATTGTATCATTTTACTAGTGACTGATACGATTTATATTTTCACTTCTCGCTTTGGATTACTTCCGTTTTCTACATAGTTTTAAAAGCAGATGTTACCCTCACTTCAAAGTTTTGAACACCTCTAACTTCTTTGTTTCTAAGCTAAACTACCAAGTTGGGTATGCATTTCTTTTGTTAGAAAGTAAGGAATATTCTGGTATCAAACTTATTTTGATTTGCCGAAATATTTGTTTTTCTGTCTCTTTGTTGTCAGTACTCAATGTCGACGTCATAATGTTTCCGTTTTGTCTGACGATGTCAGTTATGACGCCAAAGGGCTAAAGCATAAAATAAGAAAAGAAAATTTGCTTTCTTTCAATAAATACCATCAATATTTTCATCTTATGTAATAAAAGCATTCAAAGTTTCCCTCGGTGCTCGCACGCGTGAATTTACTGATGTTTTTATCACATTTGATGAAGATATTTATGGTAATTACTCCAAAAGAGCAATTTTCATCCATAAAATCAAATCAATTCAGCTACAAATAAACGTCAAAAAGATTGCCTTTGGAAACAAGGAACACACTACAGATTAGAAAATGGGACTTATTTAGTATAATATAAATTGTATAATATTATACACACTATGGATCATTACCGGAGATAACAAACGGTTTTTATACTTTTTCTAAATATTGTATACCGATACCCAATGCTGACATCAGCCTTACGGACCAATGTATACATGTTGGGCTTGTTCTTGTGTTTTTCAGTCATTTTAGCATTGCGATTACCTTGCTTGGAGAAGAGAGAGCTAATCATAGTGCTTTTCGTGCGTTTGTTCGAGTTGCACTTGTTTGGCTTTGTCTGTTTCCTCGTCCAGGAAGGACTGCAGCTTGTGATTGTGGCACTCTCTAGAATTTTCTCTTACCTTTTCGAACCCAATTTCAGTCTCATCTGTGCAAACACTCATTTTTTATTCCAATGAACAAAATCTCTCCAATTACATTTATTTTCGCCACCGATTATAAACTTATAATAATAATAATAATAATAATAATAATAATCGACCTTATTTATAGAGGGTAACACATTTAGTAATCTAGTACTAATCTTCCATGTGGCCCTCTTTTTTTCCTGGGTAGAAACCAGTACTAAGCAATGTGGATAAAGTCTCTTGCTCAAGGAAACAACACTTGCTGTTAGTGGGGATCGAACCCGGTACCTATCGATCTCGAGTCCGACGCTTTACCACTGCACCACAGCGCTCCATAAGACTTGATAAGTCTGAGTCAAATCTGTTAAGTATTAAGCGTAATAATATTTTCTGATCTGTTTGCTGACCTCTTGTCCTCAAGAAAGAAAAATAACTTGTCCGGAGCTTATCTTCAGTACTGTTTGGTCTAGTCATACTAGGCTGACCAAAACCATAAGTAATGCAGTGCGGCTTATATACTGACCTCTTATCTAGGTCTGTCTGAGATATTAGAGCTTACCACTGTATGGTATGGCCTAGACTAACCAAATTTGCTGTATGTGAACATCCAGTGAGGGCGATGAGTTGCGTTTTATGATAATGTCACTGTGCTCTAGGCAAATGAATGTAGTGTAAACATGCATCTAGTAAAGGGGGTATGTTGTGTGCTAAAATAAGTCACTGCAGCAGACCTCAGACCACTATTACAGAAAAACAACTTTTCCGAAGCCTCTCTGGACGGTTTAGTGTTAGTCGATTTGGTTAAAGGCAATATATCACATACTAAAAGCGGCCATCGTACCACCATGAAAAGAAATAGTACGCTTGAGAGAATCCAGGGCCACATTATGCCTCCTCATTGACCTTCATATTCATTTTAAAAAATCACGGAACGGGTTCAAAGAACGCAAAGGACTATAAAATATAAAATACAGTAAAATAGAGCATGGAGGGACATTGTAAGGTCACCAAATGATACTAAAACGAGCTCTAATGAACATAAATAGATTCTAAATGTAATGTCTCATGAGGCTGGACAGACAAACTTTGTTTTCGCGAGAGTAGTATAGGGCGGCCCTATACTACTCGCGAGTTATACCTCATCTGTGACTAATAAATTTTCGAAAATCTCTGAGTGCGCTAAGTGATTTGAATGCAAACGAGCATAAACAGCTGCCACATACATGATATTTACACTAGCTTTAGTAAAATAAAGATAAATAAAATGTAAACAGAATGAAACTTGAGAGCAATTGACACAAGAATGAAAATTACTGAAGAAGTTTTCTGGGTCATAACTGGTTTCTAACTAGTTTCGGTCAACTAGGGCCCATCAGTGACCCTCAAATAACTTGTTTTGAAAATCACGGAATGAGTTAAATGATCGCAAAGGACCGGAAATTAAAATCCACTATAGTTAAGTACGGGGAGACGTTTAGCAGCCGCCAAAAGGCATTGACACCAGTGGTGGTGAAATTAAATAGATTCTAAAATGGATATCCCTTGAGAGCAATGAAAACACACAAATATGCACGGGGGTTGTTCACTGTAAAGTATAACGAGTATAAATTTTGCGTCATACTGTAATAACCCTACCCTACATAATCGGACACATTCATTACTTACCATACTTGTCCTAAAATTTCAATAACTCCACTGGACTGCCTGTTAATGTATTTAAACGATGCTGGACGAGTAACAAACAATGTAGATCTGGCTCTGCATTGTTTGCTCAGGTCAGTTTGTCCGCATATTTAGGCAAATATGATGCATGCTTAGAAGTACACGATGTATAGGTTGCAATGGCACCTTTGCCTGACAAAATGATACCAAATACTGGTATTTTGTATTAAAAGACTGGTATTTGTATTTATCTCCCTCCATTAAAGCCCTTTGAATGAATCATACTCATGTATATCACAAGCGCCTTTTCCCGTAAATGAGTAATAGGATTTTTAATCATAATGGACACAGTATTTTCAACAATTTAAATACAAGACTGTTTTTGATGAGACCTTAGTCGTTGTGTGTTGTTGTTTTGTTTGTTGTTTTTGTTGTTGTTTTATGTGTGTCTGTTTTTGTAGTTTTTATTTTAAATATACACAACCTATTCATTTGATACATCAAAAAATGCACCCGCAAGATATGTACAAGTTTAATGTAGCTGTATCAAGGAGCAAGCTGTTTGATATGACAACATGTTGGCCAGTGTCAGTGCAATGTCAGTGCATATGAAATACGTGAAGGTAATCCTAACAACGTTTTGTCATCTGTGACATGAATTTGATTGCGTACATATTCGAGTTAAAATCAGCAATCACTCTGCATAAAATAGATTTATATTGACAAAAAGACACATTATCTAACCTTAAAAACCAACATTTTTTAGGATGGTTGTTTTCTGTGTAGCTTTTGCTATCCGTCTTATTCTCTTGGATATTGTGTATGTGTTCATTGTTTTCGAGAGACATTCCTTTGAGAACATATTTATTTGGTTCAAAGCCACATCTGTTACTAGCTTTAAGACAAAATAGTTTTCTGGAATTTTCGCGACATTCCTGTCAGCTTAAGGGTTTAAGTTTTGAAAAATTACAAAAAGCGATGAATTGGAATCTAAACATTAGCCAATACTATAGTCAGTAAGTTCGAGAGATAACCCTTATATATATATATATATATATATATATATATATATATATATATATATATATATATATATATATATATATATATATATATATATATATATATATGAGAAAAGGGGAAAGTCCACGGCACAAGATGTGCAAAATTTCAACGAAAAACTAAAATGACTTACATGCCGTTGATAACTTTAATTACATAAATTCACATTGAAAAGCCGCACAGGCGAAAGTACTTTTTTAATTTATGTAGTTAAAGTTATCAGCGGCATGTAAGTCATTTTAGTTTTTCGTTTATATATATATATATATATATATATATATATATATATATATATATATATATATATATATATATATATATATATATATAAGCTATGTTAAGCAAGCAACAATTTGTAATTGTTAGTAATTTAAAATATATTAGCAGGACAAATATTATGCTCAGCTGAGTTGATAACAAAGAAAAGTTTTATTACCTCGAGGCCAGGTGTGTTCAATCTGCTCGATTCCAAAAATATGAATAACGAACGGGACCCATTGCTGTATACTTCTTGATGGACCTGTGCGAGGTTTCTTCTCTTTACAACCAGATTCATAGAAAACTTTTACTTGTTCATCAGTAGTTATCGTTTTGAGTCGTTATTTGGAAACGTTTTGGGACATTTAGGTGCAAGCTACAGTCAATACGCAAAGTGGTCTGAGTAGTCCTACAATTGAGGCAGTATTTTTAACACTTACTAAGCTATGGGCAAAATCAGCAGACGACAAATTTATATTTTCTTACTTTTCCCAGAAAAAAAATGCTTTGACATTTCATACAAATAATATAAGGAGACAATTTGATTAAAATGTCCAAGCCTATTTAATGAGGAAAATGAGAAAAATAATTAAAATGTTGTCTGCTGAAAATTTTACCCAGCATGCTGAGTTTTAAAGACGTGCAACTAAGCGTAATTTGTTTTTAATGATTGTTCGGGGCACAACATTCCCTTCAAGATTAAATGTGCACCAATCTAAGATCAAGATCAGCATGCTCCAAGACTGATCAGAGTCTTCGCTGTCCACCTAGAGACGATTTAGATCCTTGGCTACCCAGAATGCTCTGTGAGACTGATCAGACAGCACGGATGCGCAGACTGATCCGAATCTTTGCTGGGCGCACATACAGTCTTGTAGAAAATGCTGTGCCCCCGCCTAATAAATTTAGGTAGATTATTAACATGTTATTCTCATTACGTGGACACACATATGTTAAATGCATAGTAGTAAGTCTAGCAAGTTAAGTTTTAACCAATATATTCATGTTGTCTTATTATGTTTCAAAAACATATGTTGCGGTACTCCAAGAGGCGCTTATAATAAGTACCGACATTTTCGTAGAGATATTAGAAAAAAATATCTTGATACCCCTCTCATCTAGTGGTATGTAAGCCAAGAAATTCACTATATAATATATGGATTGAAGAACAGTTTATTTAGTTAACAAAGGTTTGGAACTTCATGCCTATGGAGACAATCTGCTTGAAGTGTCGGATTCTGTTTTATGGGAGGGATAGGAGGATTGTCATCGGTGTGTCGTCTGCTGAATAAGCCAAGAGAGTGGCAAATGTTAAACATATGGAGTTATCATATTATTGTCTGTTTGTGTAAATGATTGAATAGAGAAGTGGGCACTTCGCCGCCATAGTCCTCCTGATACGGCATAAATTACCAAATGCATAAGACTTTTCGAAATGATACGAATAATTCACACAAAATGCAGTACATTGCATTTGACCGCTCAGAGGACTAAGCCTACCGAGTAAAAGTGTGGTTAGGTAAACTGACCGCGCTCGACATGACCCCAATGGTTTGACTGGGCCGTAAAACTTCAAGACAAACAAACAACGCATTTGTTGTGTATCATATTAACATGCTGTATTAGTAATTCTATATGTTAACAGTTTCGTTCTGGCAAGAATTGCTTAGCTATTGCGATTTATTAACATAATTATAAAACCTGAACTGTTTACTCGTATATGCTACTGGAGATGATCTCTATCTCTTGTGTTTCGTTTTGGCAAGGGGTGCGACATCGGCTGCTAAGACACATAGTTGTAGTGACCTCTCAAAGTTTTCTTGCATTTAGTAGGATGCAAGACAACTGTATGGGAATTACAGGTCGAAAAATAATGGGTATGTCTTCGAATGTATGGGTATAAAATGTGACATTTTGTAATAGTTTCTTTCTGTTTGCTTCTACATAGCATATGTTTTTGTCTTTCTCTTGATGTTTATGTGCTTTGTATATATTTGTATGTTTTGTTTTGCTCTCCTTCTACTTTGTAGGAAATAAAAAAAAATCTTCTATCTAACTGGCAGAGCCCTGATAATCACTTAATAATGTAGACTCATGCATACGTTTATTACACTACGAGCCGCAACACAGCATGATTTACATGGTTACATGTGCGCTAAGCAAACATTCAGATCAGCCTGCACGGATACTCTGGTTGATCTGAGTCTTCTCTGTGCGCACATGAATCTTGTAGAAAATGCTTTGCCCCGGCTCATTTATTATGGATAGGTGACATCGAGGTACATAGAATTGTTAAAGTAATTTGTGAGGTACTGATATAACTTTGACATAGTGATCAACCAACGCCTATCTGTAAGAGTTAGTTTATAAGACTTACTCTTCAATTGTATTTTTAGCAACAAGTACAAGAAGTTTCGGATCGGATGAACAAGAAACTCACAATCTTTGTGACGGTCCTGACTGCATGGGTTCAAACACGAGTCCAGCAAATACTTCTGCAACAACACCTGTTATAGGAGCAAACCTCGGATTGTCAACGAGCCCGACGACTGGATCCGTTACAAGTCCAACTACGAGTGTGTATACCGGTTCTAGTAGTAGCCAAACAACAGGATCAATAACAAGTCCAACGACATCTGTATATACTGGAATAAGTACGAGCCCCACAACCGGTTCGGTAACAAGTCCCACAACATCTGTCTATACCGGTATAAGTACAAGTCCAACTACCGGCTCTTTAACAAGTCCGACTACATCTGTCTATACTGGCATAAGTACAAGCCCCACTACCGGTTCGGTAACAAGTCCGACTACATCTTTGTATACTGGCATTAGTACGAGTCCTACTACCGGTTCGGTAACTAGTCCGACAACATCTGAGTATACTGGCGTTAGTACAAGCCCTACAACTGGTTCGGTAACAAGTCCGACCGCATCTCAATATACTGGCATTAGTACAAGCCCTACTACCGGTTCGGTAACAAGTCCTACTACATCTGAATATACTGGCATAAGTACAAGTCCCACTACCGGTTCTGTGACAAGTCCGACTACATCTGTGTATACTGGCATTAGTACTACAACTGGTCCGGTAACAAGTCCGACTACATCTGCGTATAGTGGCATTAGTACAAGCCCTACTACCGGTTCGGTAACAAGTCCGACTACATCTGAATATACTGGCATTAGTACAAGCCCTACTACCGGTTCGGTAACAAGTCCGACTACATCTGTGTATACTGGCGTTAGTACAAGCCCAACTACCGGTTCGGTAACAAGTCCAACTACGTCTGAGTATATTGGCATTAGTGCAAGCTCGACTACCGGTTCTGTTACAAGCCCGACTACATCTGTTTATACTGGCATAAGTACAAGCCCCACTACCGATTCGGTAACAAGTCCGACTACATCTGAATATACTGGCGTTAGTACAAGCCCTACTACCGGTTCGGTAACAAGTCCGACTACATCTGTGTATACTGGCGTTAGTACAAGCCCAACTACCGGCTCAGTAACAAGTCCAACTACGTCTGAGTATACTGGCATTAGTACAAGCCCGACTACCGGTTCTGTTACAAGCCCGACTACATCTGTGTATACTGGCATAAGTACAAGTCCCACTACCGGTTCGGTAACAAGTCCGACTACATCTGTGTATACTGGCATTAGCACAAGCTCGACTACCGGTTCGGTAACAAGTCCGACAACATCTCAAAATACCGGCATTAGTATAAGCCCGACTACCGGTTCGGTAACAAGTCCGACTACATCTGAGTATACTGGCATAAGTACAAGCCCGACTACCGGTTCTGTTACAAGCCCGACTACATCTGTGTATACTGGCATAAGTACAAGCCCCACTACCGGTTCGGTAACTAGTCCGACTACATCTGTGTATACAGGCATTACTACAAGCCCCACTACTGGTTCGGTAACAAGTCCGACTACATCTGTGTATACCGGCATTAGTACAAGTCCTACTACCGGTTCAGTAACAAGTCCGACAACATCTGAGTATACCATTATTAGTACAAGTCCCACTACCGGTTCGGTAACAAGTCCGACTACATCTGAGTATACCGGCATTAGTACAAGTCCTACTACCAGTTCAGTTACAAGCCCGACTACATCTGAGTATACTGGCATAAGTACAAGCCCTACTACCGGTTCTGTAACAAGTCCGACTACATCTGAGTATACCGGCATTAGTACAAGCCCAACTACTGGTTCAGTTACAAGCCCGACTATATCTGTGTATACTGGCATAAGTACAAGCCCTACTACCGGTTCGGTAACAAGTCCGACAATATCTGTGTATACTGGCATTAGCACAAGCCCCACTACCGGTTCAGTAACAAGTCCGACTACTTCAATAAACACTGGCTATAGTACAAGCCCTACAACTGGTTCTGTAACAAGTCCAACTACTTCTGTCAACACTGGTGTTAGTACAAGCCCCACTACCGGTTCTGTAACAAATCCTACTACAACTGTTAACACCGGTGTTAGTACAAGCCCTACTACTGGTTCTGTAACAAGTCCCACTACATCTGTAAATACTGGTGTTAGTACAAGCGCAACTACTGGTTCTGTAACAAGTCCGACTTCTTCTGTAAGCACTGGTGGCAGTACAAGCCCAACTACTCATTCTGTAACAAGTCCTACTACATCTAAAAATTTAAGCACTACAACGGCAACAAATACAACAACAAGCACTACGACGACAACAACTACAACACGCACTACGACGGCAACAACCACCACTGCACCAGTACCGATCAATTTTTGCGCTAACCCTGGTAGTCCGGATAATGCTCTAATTACAGTAGGAGAAAATGTACCAGAAATAACAACTGGGCAAATATATGGTTATAAATGTATGGATGGTTTCTCGCTTCTGGATGGGGACCTTTTTCGAGCCTGCCTGAAAACTGGAGAACTAACTGGAAAGCCTCCGTCTTGTCAAGGTCTGTATAGTATATGCGATTGTCCGCTAATTAAAATTATACCGCATTAATCTTAAATATTCCGATACTCACAGCACCGGATAAAATGAGTGGCCAGACCAGTATTTGTTTTATTTCGACACGAGAACATGTTATTGGTACTCAATAGAAGCGCCTCGTCGAGGTGTTCTATATATTACCCACGACATATGTTTTCGTGAAAAAAAAGGGAAAAAAACTTCAATTCTTTTTGGTTGGGGTAAAAAAACAAGAGCTGGAGTTATATTCGCATCCTGCCCTTCAATGAATAACTCCATTATACTACTTTATGATGTGTATAAAACTGCTGGATATACGAGATAGCAGACTTTGATCAGTCATCCGAATCTACACTGTTTATTCAGATCTGTCTGTTTATCTACCAGACACTGGAATTTTATTATTTAGAATCCGGTTTTCTTGACCTAGCCCTGTATCTACCTCATTCTATATAGCATCTTTACAACGTGCATTTAACTGAACTGACTACGTCAAATTGAGTAATGACCATACATTGTGAAGCTAGTCGCCCTATTCAGTTGCATCGTTTACATACCGCTTCATTTATTATTATTATTGTTATTATTATCATTATTGATCTCTCACCTGTAATAATCTTCTTTTTTCAATATAATACAGTAATCATTTAATTATTATTGTTAATAAAATTATAAAATAATTGCAATAAATACATACAAATGTTTAATATAAACTATAATTTCTGTACACTACTATGTTATAACATATGACAAACTATTCTTTCTTAAAATTCGAGTAATGCTATTTTATATTGTGATATTGCTTTTGGATCATTCTATATTATGAAATCTTGTCAGGAAGATATCTCGAAAAGTATTTGAGCTTTGTGAGCTAATTGGGGAAGATAAATAGATTACCTGAATAACACTTGAAATAATTCCTACCAGAGTTATACCCCTTATAAAAATATGATAACGAACTCTTGTCATCAAGATATCTCGATAATTTGAGTTATCTCCTCGACACTTGGGGAGCCTACTGGTGCTTATTAATGCTTTGAAAGCTATGTCCCTTTTAACTACTTGAATTTTGTAGGGGCACGTATATAGTTGGGGCATACTATTTTAACAAAAAAAAGACATATATCTAGTTACCAATATTATAACAATATCTCTATTACTATAATTATTACCACCATTCTTATTATTATTAACTATTGGTATTGCTGTTTTTGGTTTTTGGTTTGTTTGTTTTTTGTTTGTTTGTTTGTTGTTGTTTTTTTGTGTGTGTTTTTTTTTTTTTTTTTTTTTTTTTTTATTCTTTGTTTTTTTTTTTTTTGTTTTTATGTTTTTTTTTTGTTGTTTTTTTGTTATTCTTGTTGTTTTTCAAACTAAAGCGTACATTTTATCACAAAAAAATTATTATGACAAAGTTTGATTGTAACATAATAGGCAGGTTATTTATTCATTTGAAATTAACCTCAGTTCCTCGGAAAAAAGCCGTCGTACCTTGACCGGAAAGATATACGATTGCTCGTACAGCTGAATTTGCGTATATAGAATAAATGGTCATTGCTTTATGTGTAAGCGCTATATACCAATTCCAAATGAAGTGTATGCTTGCGAAATGTATGCATTTTGCACGATGTAATTTTTCATTTGTGACTAGCAACGGTACCCAGCATAAAAGTGTCCAGTGTTAGGTAAAAACACATGACTGGTCATCCTCTTATCACAATTAAATACTTCAGATACAGTTAACGCTTGAATTAAAAACCTCACTACGCTTAAATTCTTCTTGAGTGTCTACCAAAACAGCTGGACGCTAGATTGAACAGGTGAAAAATTCTAATTCGCTGGAACATGGACCGCCTTCGTGATAGGTCAACACTCCACCGCATAGTTATAAAAGCCGGCTTGCCTCGCAAAGCATTTTTTTTTATCAATTATCTATTACTAGTACCGTATATTTTGGGGAACTGACCGACACGTAATGCTTATCGAAACATTATTATTTATTACGCTTGGTCTTCTTATTTTCCTCACAAGTGTTCTCCTTCAAGATCAGTTTGGTAAAAATACATTAGAGTAGTACTTAGCACCCATTTCAGTTTGCACTTTTCCGAATTTCTAAAATATTAAAATGGTTTACGACGAACAGTACCATTTCATAAACTTTGAGGAAAAATACCCAAAACAGGTTTTGCTACAAATTCAACCATATCATGTGAAATTTTCTAAACACGTGCTTTCATCAATGTTAATCGTACGGCTATGTTGTATGCACAATTAAACATAGTTTTAGCATTAATCTGCTTTTTGCATAACTCCGGATAAATGGCGTAGAGAATCGTACATGATGCATTTAAATACAGTTTCAGGATGAAAGGTTGGAAATACGGATATACTCCCTTTGACTCAAGACATGGATTCATGTACAATCGTGGATCAATTTTAATGCATGCACGACTGACACACTCTATTTATAGTCTTAGTATTATTTTTCATTTTAACAGTGGTAATAGCTGAATTAACAAGTTTTATGTAATTGGAATTTAACATGTATCACCTTGTCCTCCATAGAAACTTGCACGTTATAACCCAAAATGCAGTTCATGCAGATCTGCTATACAGTGACTTTATATACACCACTGTATAAGTTTTCTTTCAGTAACAAAATAAGATGCGTATCTGTAAAGTCATAGGGTTAGAAAAGTGTATCCCCTGGGTCCCTGAATGATAGCATATTATAATAATAGTATTATTATTGACCAGCAAAACTAATGTTAAGTACGTAATGTAGATGTGAGTACCTTAGCTGCAACTGACGAAAAGGTAAGATAAATTCCCAGGTCGTACTGTTTCCTTGTCTATCTGTTCTAAAATGAATAATTATCAGACCCAGGAAATTTTGAGCCATAAACATTGGCCTCATACATTACTTGCCTCCACTTATTAATGAGGTAAGAAAGACTGGCTGTAAATAAAATTGTTCTGTAGGAAACTGAAAGTAATCGGCAGACTTTAATGAAAGGAGGTGACCTGATATGACCTGTAAACATTGTTTATATCAGACTCCAGTTTTTCACTTTACTTTTTAGTCCGACTGCCTCTTCACTCTTCGCTCAACACTTTAGTACACGCCAACTGACAAAAGTAGCACACGGCAAAGGATTGATGTTTTCAAATATATTTTTCCTAGAAATTATGACTTGTTTTTTCAAAAGTGGTTTTGTGTGTGTCAGTGTCTAGCTGTTTTGAAAGTAAAATAGGAATGAAATTTCTTCATAAATTTCTTCATTAAACGTACGTTAATATTTAAATGCTGTCTTATGACTACTTCGGTCCCTTAATCAAGACAAATCGCTTTGTAAATATGCATTGTATTATAGAAAGCTGGAGAGTTCCAGAACCGGTCAACAACGTCAATATACGACGTCGTGGACACATAGCGTCAGGAGGATATACGTATTTTAGTATGAACAAGGATCTAACAATTACGAAAGCGGGTAAATTATCCACCTGGAAATTTTACAGCAATTACAATGGTAGTGTGACATTTCAAGTCTGGAGATCAACAAAGGACAAAAACAAGTATGTACTCTCTCTCCCTTTCTCTCTCTATCTATCTGTCTGTCTGTCTCTCTGTCTCTCTTTCTCTCTCTCTCTCTCTCTCTGTATGTATGTGTGCGTAAGTGTGTGTGTGTGTATCAGGAAATGTGGCCGTTATATTTCCTGAAAATTTTCTAAGGCATTGGGTTATACTACAATACCAGTATTAAATAGGAAACGACCCTATTACTAAACCAAATAAAAGCTTATAGAGAGGAAATTACAAAGTAATTACACGCTACTCAAATAGTGAGTCACAAACCAGCTACTGGCTCTTAATGTTTGATAGCAGTTTTGGAAATTTTCACATAGTGAAATGTTCGAAAAAACAGAGTAGGTATGTGTTTAAGTTATATAAGACACACTGGCCGCCTTTGATAGCTGCTACTCTCCATGTTTAAAACATCATACATGATAAACAGCTACTAGTATTTAGAACTTTATTTCGACATTTAGTAACTGCTGAATATTCATTTTCAAAGATTACATATTTTCTTTTCTTGATCATAATAAACATTTTACTTCATATTCATATGCAGTCAAACGTGGTCTGCTATTTTTATGCCCCGCCACAAAAAGAAGCGAGGGTAATATGTTATACCGTCTTTCTTTTGTTATGTTCTGCAGTTACAAAGGACCCCTGTTTCAGATTATTGTGTGATCGCAGCAACTATCGAGCCGTAAAATGTCACCCATAATTGAACATAGGTCTGACATTAAATGTTTGGTTTTGATCTACTCAGCTCAAAGAATTCATGTGGAAAAAGAGTGCAATTTAAATTGCTGCTAAAGAGACGTAAAGCTCATCAAAGTCTGGAACAAACCGAGTCTTCTATTTTCCTTTTTTTTTTTTTTTTTTTTTTTTTTTTCTTTTTTTTTTTTTTTTTTTTTTTTTTTTTGTTTTCATCTGTTTTGATCTGCGGGGCTGAGAGGGTCAAGGGCATCTCTTGTCCGGTTTACAGTGTTTTGTTTATTATTTTGTTTTAAGAATCAATCGACACCTATATTTATGTAATAAACCGGTTATGTAGTTTTAAGATATGGTTCAGGTTGCATTGTTTTAGTATTCATCATAAATGAACTCAATCAAATTGACACAGATATCTTCTGTTTTTGATTTGTTCTGTACTTCCAAAAGATCCCTAATTTGGATATTTTACTATCACACAATCAAGTATGAATGTCGATTATGTTTTTCAAATAAAAAGCAACAACATAATAAACGTTAAAAACCAGACAGGATTTTGCCGTTAAGTATTTATTTGTAAATTATTAGCATTTCAAATTGCCAGCGTTATTTTCTTATATGTAGAATACTTACTCACAGTCGTCTCGTTTCAATCCAGGAAAGTCCATGTGAACAGTGGTGTATTATTTCGATCAGAGGGACTGGTTACAACTGTTAGATACATCGCAATTTTTATAAGGGATACAACTTTTGTGACTTCTTGTTTGCCTCCCTGCACACCAAGCCTCTTCTAAAAATGAGTCTACTCTAAAGGAAGGACTTTGCTCCAAACGGGAGCAAATTCCTTTCTGTAAAGTAGACTCTTTGATGACAAATGAGTTGTCTCCTTTGTCTCTATATGCTGCTTGCGAAGACATGCGCATCACACGTTTCATTTCCAAAGTTTTGGGATTTAGCCGCACTGATGAAGTTTAAATAACAGAAAGGCCTCTGTGGCACTAAATTAGGTATAGTTAAGCTCATATTGAAAGTGTAACCATTCCTCTTAAGTGATGATGTAAAATATGTGAACAATTCTTTTGAGCTAAACTTGCTGTGTTCTTGAACTTGGCTAAGTTAGTATTGTACATTAAACTTATTTATTCTTTTGTTAGGTTTACTCTGATTGGCCAAAACTCTGTTGCCAGCACATTGACCGATAGGATACGAACTGTGAGAATTTCAGATGAGGAACAGATTAATGTCGAGGAGGGTGATTTTCTAGGCATTTTCTTCCCACGTAACGACTATGGTCACGTGTCTTACACGCGCTGCAGCGAGGCGTATGAACCCGACAAGGGCATGCAGGCCCGGTCTAAGAAAAGAGCAGACGATGATTCAAAATGGAATGTGGGAGGAAAATACCAGTTCGTAGCAGCTTCCGAGGGCTGCAAGACATGGTCATTAAATGCATATATATAAGGTTCGTTGGCAGCTAATATTTTCTATAAGAGTAGCCCCATTTTCAAAAAGGGGGCATGACCCTTTTAATAGAAAGTGATCCGTTACTTTCAGGTACTTAGCCTGTCGGTTTTGAGTATATGTAATTATTTTAGCATATTTTGCACCAAAAATTTCATACAAATCATATCCTTTCGAGACGAATGAAAATGGCATGTCGTAAGCTTTCTCATACTTTCCTGGCCTCCGGGTCTCGCCACCCATTTTATTTGACAATTTATGTGAATCGCGTCTGGCGTCGATTCACGTAAGATATCAAGCCATATTTTCTCTAAAAAAGTTTGTCCCTTCTATGAGACGTTAGGAATAAATGGGTTAAAAGATCGTGGATCAAACATAATTTAAAAGGTACCGTCGTACAGGTTTTACTTAATTTATTATTATAGGCTTTGCCCATTTGAAATGACCAGGGTTTTAGCCTTATTGCGAATTATATGAACAGCAAAGTTAACTATATTTTAAGGAATAGTTTTACTTTAATCCGTTTTATATGACGATTGAATTTGCCATGTTTCTATAATCAGTGAGTTATAATACATAAGAATAAGTATACAGATTTAGGAAACAAAATAATCATCTGCATGTTTTTTTGTTTTTTGTTTTTGTTTTTCAGAAAATACAGAAAACAGATTCGGTCCATTTCATAGACTTTTTTTAAACAGGAAGCTTAAATAAGTAAACAAGAATGACCTTATACTGTGTTTTATCTTTGATCATCTTTGTACTTATGTTCCACGATTTTTCCCATAACAGTATCATATTGTACATAGAGTGAGTTGACTTGGCACTCCAGAAAACCTAGTTTTGACTGGTTCATATCGTATAAATGCCATTCTTTACAAGGGTTGTGACTTCTTGTTTGATCTCCTATAAAAGTGTCTATGCTTAAAGAAAAGAGCAAATTATTTCCTTTTAGAGTAGACACCGTTTGAGTAGTAGACAAAACAACTTTGACAGTTACCTCCCCTGACAGTACAAGGTAGCTTGTGTTACTTAATTTTCTGCTGCAGTTAACAAAGTCGAAATGGTTTATATGCATACGTTTGTTCAACCGGACTTTCCTGGATAGTCAAACAGGAACTTAGTCAATTCGTTTTGTACAAAATAATTATATTCTGTACACAAATTTGGTCTTCAGTTTTATTTTCAATCTGTTGGGTTTCAGTGCTTCTGGTGAATTTACACATTAACACACACGCACGCGCGCGCGCGCGCGCTAATATAACAGGAAATACTCAGAAAATGCCACAATGACGAAGCAACACAGCCTTCCCAATACACCAAAAGAAGGATATATGAGGAACAAATAATGACTAAACAAACGCCACATATAAAACCGACGGCACACAAACAACAGAGGAACCGCCTTCAGTCAGTAGAAAAACTACTTGGATGGTGTGGTAGATTAAACCAGTTTTACTCTCTCGAAACCTTACAAATTCTGCAGCTCCAAATGACAAATATATGTTCCGTCCGCCTAGGGTGGCTCTACATATTCTGTGAAACACACATAATCAATAGCACTGTGATGAAATTAAAGCAACGAACACAATGGCGATCTGAGGCAAGAAGAAAACAAACACTTACACGATGGATCCGACCACAGAACAGAACAGATCAGAACAGAACAGATCTTTATTGAGAACTCCAAAGGGCTATAAAGCCCATCAGGACATAATATTTAACAGTGTGATGGCGAATATACACAATGACAACATTTTACATACACAAATCTGTAGTAAGGCTCAGTACTAGTAAATATGTATTAATCCAAATGATTTGAAAAATTAGTTATCTGAATAACTACCCAGAAAGGACAAGCCAAAGTGATTGGGGCTTGTCTCTACCCGCTTTGGCTCACCTGTCAGGGTAGCTATTTTCAGCAGTAGAGTAGAAATCTGTGTTGTAATATACATCGTACTATTTATCCTTCAGACAAAATATTTGCAGACACTAATAAGACATAATATAGGAAATAGTGACATACGGAGAAGGTGTACACAGTTAAAATGATTTTATTTATTTTATTTATTTATTTTATTTATTTATTTATTTTTTTTATATATATATACTTTTGCTTTGTAACCTGGAGCATGAGCTACCAAAGGATATGTACAAAAGTGTTTATTTATGAATAGAATAGAATAGAATAGAATAGATTTATTTCAAAATTCCAATAGGTATTAAAGCCCTTGAGGATATAATACAAACATATACGATGGCATATGACATAGTCATTAAAGATACAAAATCATTTTCTGTTATTACCTGAAAAAAAATCAATACATTGTGTATATAATTAACATTATGGGGTAATCAACATTATGTGGAGAAGATGATATCTCACAAAACAGGGAAATCAGAAAATTAAAACAGTAGGTCGTGAACAAACTCAGTTGCACCAGCCGCCTCTTGCCAGACATCTTTAAGAATCTCATGCTACAGGAACGTGTGGCGGACCAATGTCCAGACAGCACGTCCCTGCATTCTTTCTTCCTTATGCAAGACACATCCCGCACAGAACTGGCCACAATCCACCGTTCCAAAATCTAACACTACCAGTAGTTATCTAACACATAAGTTCTATGCGAACATATCTCAATTTAACTCTGTACATAAAATAATAATAACAATAATAATAATGATAATAACAATAATCATAACAATAATAATAATTATTATCATTATTATTATTATAATAGCATTAATGTTCAACTCTTTTATATATATATATATATATATTCATACATACACATACACACACATATATATAATTTTTTTTTCAAGTAATAAAGGGGTATTTCACAGTCTGAGGACAAAGAATGACTGGCACACGATATGGCCTATCCACATCAACATGCCAAATGCCATTCCATCTACACAGCGCTGCATATATGTACTCACTTAGATTATATTTCTAGACTAATTGCATTTTCATTTTTTTTTTCTTTTTTCAAAGAATAAATAAATCATGAGGACACAGACTGACTGGCAAATTGTACGGCCTGTCCACACTCATCCGCCACAGATATTGATTGATAGCCAGGCGTTAACCATTTAAAATAGATTGAGGGAGCCATCATTTAGTCAGACCGACTCACCGACGGTATATTTATGTTACATTAACTCTGTGTGTGTGTGTGTGTGTGTGTGTGTGTGTGTGTGTGTGTGTGTGTGTGTGTGTGTGTGTGTGTGTTGGGGTTTAACGACATGTCAACCCTTGTGGGTCATTTTGGTCGTCTCCCAGAGAAAGGGAGAAAAAGATATAGAAGAGATAGTAGAGGAGATGAAAGAGAGGAATAGAGAAGAAAGAGGGAAATGAAAGACTGTATGTTTTTTTTATATCTGCCTACTTCAATTTCTAACTTTAACTTGTATATATAGATGTTCGGCGCAAAGTAAGAATCGGTACAATTCCGGAATTGTCTTGTGCAAAGTAGGAATTCTTACTTTGTCCGCCATTTTCGGAATTGTACCGGACAATTCTAGAATTGCGCAGGAGATATTGTAGTTGATCGATAGGAAAAGTGGGAATATTTTGGACAAAGTGAGAATATATTAAACTAGAAGTTTCGTTTAGGGGAAAGATGAAACGAGAATAAGCTTCAGTTGATAAAAACAGGACATCCTTTTACCAACTAACAAAGCCCCTACAATTTTAGAATTCCTCCTCACAGGCAATACCCATTATTCAAGGAACAGAATGCACCATCATGATGAATATAGTTCTTTGTTGTTTTTTTTTTTGTTTTTTTTTGTGTTTTTTTTTTTTTTTTTTTTTGTTTTGTTTTGTTTCTTTTTTGCATTTATTCTTTCTTTCTTTCTTTCTTTCATACATACATACAAACAACATACATACATACATAGACTGAAAAACAAATCAATCATGTTTCGGATAGTTAACTAATCAACTACATGGATTAATGATAATCCATTTACCTGACCAATATAAGATTAGAGTCCAATTTTTGGACGTAGGCAAACAATGTAGACCCAGAGCGGGCGTCGCAATTAGCGGCATCTGATCAGGGTCTCCAGAGTTCGCTTGCAGAAATATCAACATGTACCTAACTAATAGAGTCCAATTTTTTGGACTTAGGCAAATAATGTAGACCCAGAGCGGACGCCGTAGTTAGCGGCGTCTGATCAGAGCCTCCACAGTTTGCTTGCAGAAATGTCAACTTGTTCCTAATCAATATCAGCATAGTCCAATTTTTGGACGTAGGCAAACAATGTAGACCCAGAGCGGACGCCGTAGTTAGCGGTGTCTGATCAGGGCCTCCACAGTTTGCTTGCAGAAATGTCAACTTGTTCCTAATCAATATCAGCATAGAGTCCAGTTTTTGGACCTAGGCAAACAATGTAGACCCAGAGCGGATACCACAGTAAGCAGCGTCAAATCAGAGCCTCCACAGTTTGCTTGCAGAAATGCCAACTTGTACCTAACCAATATAAGCCAAGAATCCAATGTTTGGACGTAGAAAAACAATGTAGACCCAGTGCGGACGCTGTAGTTACCGTCGTCTGATCAGGGTCTCCGCAGTCTACATGCAGAAATATCAACTTTTTCATAACCAATATAAGCCTAGAGTCCAAATTTTGGACGTAGGCAAACAGTGTAGACCCAGAGCGGAAGCCACAATTAGCGGCCTCTAATCAGGGTCTCCACAGTTTGCTTGCAGAACTTGTTTCTAACCAGCTAGAACCTAAGCTAGAGTCCAATGTTTCGACGTAGCAATGTAGACCCAGTGCAGACGCCGCAGTTAGCTGCGTCTGATCAGGGTCTCCACATTTTGCTTGCAGAAATTTCAATTTGTACCTAATCAATATCAGCACTGAGTCCATTTTTGGACGTAGGCAAACAATGTAGACCGAAAGTTGACGCCCGCGGCGTCTAATCAGGGTCTCCACAGTTTGTTTGCAGAAATATCGAATTGTACCTAACCAATATAAATGTTTTAACTAAAATATGTGTTTTTCTTTTTTTTTTCTTTTTTTTCCCTCAGAAATAAAATGGTGATAAATCTAAGTGAATGAAGCGCATAAAAATTCAAAATATGTTTTATACCATAAATGCAGATATTAAACTTTATTCAAAGCAACAAAGAAGTCCGTAAGAAGGGGAAAAAAATGTTTCGTTTTCCGTATTTATGTTAATTAATCCGCCCATGACAGATGGGCATGGCTTTGATTATTGTCACATTTTCATGTTAGGTGGGGATTACTTCAGGTCACGTGAACCAATAAGAAAATAGGTGACTGATGACCGTATTCATTTTATCGGCAATACTTGCTAGTATACAACAAATATGTCTAATTGAGAAGTTAAATAATTAAACGACTGTCTGTAATAAAAGGCATAAATGGATTAATGACTTTTATCGATGGAGAAAGGGAGGCTCTATTTATTTAGTTGTTGATATCTGAAATTTGTCTGATTTCTATTTTCATTTCTTTAAAATACTAACTGAAACTACAAAATAATAATAATAATAATAATAATAATAATGAAAATAATGAAAATATTGAACCCTATCATCGAAAGGCATAAATGGGTTTATGACTTTCATCCATGGAGAAGGGATGCTCTATTTATTTAGTTGCTCTAATCTGAATTTTGTCTGATTACTTCTTTTTTTTCTGAAATATTAGTAAACTACAAAAAAAAATATCAATGATAATGATAATGAAAATACTAGCCCCCACAAATGATATTGTATGCAGTCACAGCTGCAGATGACGGAGTATCCACATGATAGCTTTCTCGTATGTCCATTGAAACATATGTTGTCGCTTCTCATTAGAAGTGCCTCGTCGAGACATTTCTAATGAATATCCACAACATATGGTGTCGTGGAATAATAAGAAACATGCGGGTTAAAAAAATCAGTTGTTAATATTTAAAAACATTCTAAAACCAGTCTAGTATAACTGCAGCTGCAAATATCGAGCGTCTCTACCTAGGAGCAAAACATTCTGAGCGTGGGGGTGACCAGGAGGTGGTGGCATTACACCCCATTCGAGAAGCAATAGAGTGAATATGAGGATTGAGACTTATTTTGTTCCCACAGCTTGATTTCTTGTTCGGACATTTAATATCTTCTCCGCACAACTATTATCTGGTTCGCACAATTTATTATCTTATTCACGCAACTTAATCCGACAGTCTGATTGGCTGATTCAAATTTATTGCAATATGGCGGATCGATTGCAATCTTAGTTGTCCGAACAAGATATTAAAGGGCAAATATAAAGGTTTTAATTCTACTAAATATTTAAGGGCACTTCAGTAAGGAGGTGACTGCCGAAAACCGCATCAAATTATCTTAAACGGTTTCTGAAATATTGCGATTTGAAATTTGATATTTAACATCCAAGAGGATTGAATTCAGGCTGCCTCATTAATATTCATGAGCCTTTTTATGACATCATAAGGGAACAGTAAAATTTTAAACTTTTTTAAATTGCCAATATTTTTTGATCTTTAATCTGCATCAATTCGGTTTTCATATTGTTTAATTTATTAAGCTCCTTTAAACTAATATACATAGGAATTTAGCTCTTATTTTCCGTTTAAAGTGTTACATTTCAAATTTAAAAATTTCATTTAAATAATTTAAAATCCAGTTACAATGCTTAATAATTAGCCAAAATTGACTTTTTTGGTATTCATTTATATGATATACACCCAAAATTCACTATTATTAAAAAAACCTTACGAAAAATTTAATATTAGTCAAGTTTTAAACATTTTAAAATTTAGCTTTAAATTTAAATAACAGATTAAATTTTGAGTTAAATTCTCTATTCATGGGCTTATTTCTGGACAGCGACCAATTTCAATAATGGTTAAGGAGAAAAACTGTGGAGCATATAAGGAAATGCAGAATATTCCTGTTTAAAATTTCAATTTAAAATTTAAGTTCCACTATGACATCACAGAATATTGCATTGTGGGCCTTAATCAATACACAATCCAAGGGAGGTTACTCTAACAGGAAAAAAGGTAGGTATCGTAAATTAATCACCATAACTTTTGATTGGATTGGAATTTTTTGATGGGGTTTTCAACAAAATAATTCTCTTAAAGCATTCTATCAACACCCTGAAAACCAGGAATATTTTAAATTTCTTTATATTTGCCCTTTAAGTTGCCCGAGCGAGATATTAAGTCGTCTGAACAAGATATTTAGTTGTGCGAACTAGATATGGGTTGTCCGGACAAGATATCATCGCGAAAACATACCTATATCATTTTGACCCCCTTAAAATCCACTTTTATACAGTAAAACTGGGGTTTACAGGGGTATACATTATTTTTCTTATTTCTGCTCAAAACATAGATTGTTGGTACTCGTTAGAACCGCCTCGCCGAGGCGGTTCTAACTAGTACCCACAATCTATGTTTTTGAGCAGAAATAAGAAAAATATAAGATTTTTTTATCTGAAAATTTTCATTTTTGTTGGTAAAATTTTCAGTATATTTGAATAGGCGTGTTTTCGTAATGTATTGAGTTGTATGAATAAGATACATTTATTTATCTAGTTCCGGGATTTAGCTAGTTCCGAATAATTAAAAATTCGTCATCAAAGTCAAGACAGCGGTCAAATTTGGGAAAAAAATGGTATGGTTCTGTCGTTCATTTATTCTTCTTCATATATCAGAAAATAAATATGGGAAGTATTACCTTATTGGTCGATACGATCCGATTTCCCCTAGCATCTCTATGCTTAACATAAATTTTGTAAATGTGTGAACAACATTCACCTAGATACCCTTTAAGTAGACAGACAGTTTAAACATTTTTTTCAACTATTGGGTAGAACATACTTTTCAACATCTGTTTAAATGCTCCCTGTAAAGATTTTAAACTAAGCGCTTGTTTTCAACAATTAATCGACCGCTAATTTGTGCATCCGATTTGGTTCCGGGTAAGGTGTTTACACACATTATGTTTACACGTGTGTACATATCGATGCAGTGTACTGAATCTGACACACATAGCAGACGATTGAAGCGAAAATATGAACCTCGTCATGAGATAACCTGCTTTATGCCATATGCGAACAACCAAGACACATTGTCAATCTGCGCACTCTGAATCTGTACTTTAATTGCATTTTTGGTGGCGGTTTTACCGCCGCCAAATTTACTATACGGAATTTCTACAATCCGTCTTCTCAAAATTGCAAACCTAAAAACCTTCCTAAAAAGTAGTTCCATACTGACGCTGATGTCGCTTAATTCTGCATTCAAACATGTAAGCCTTCTACACTCTGATAATTATAAAGAGCGACCGAATATACAAAACAAAGAAAACTTCAAACTTTTGAAGAAATAATAATTTAATGATGTTGAACGCAATCTCGGCGGACGAATATAAACAGAATAAACAATTAACTGGTTTCCTGTGTTCTATATGCGAAGTATTGAGCTATAGGGTGAGGGAACCAGTCAAAATAAACAAATGGTGGAACTTGGTTCAGCCTCCAGAACCTTCTGAGGCAGAGAATTTGAAAATTGATGCAAAAAAATTCTCCGAAAGTCTCCGAAAGCGTATCAAAAAAAAAAAAAAGGTATAAATATGTGATAAAGCACCAGCAGTTCTTTTTTAAGCTATTCACCATAAACAGTTTCGGCCGAAATCACTTCGCATGAATATTTTCGAAAAAGAAAAGTACAGTGCGGTTACATATGTATTTAGCAGCACGTTTTTCCTAAACGGTCGCTTTAATATATGTTTTTATGAAAATTATTTATAAATATTTTTGTCAAAATAAATAAATTAAAAAAAAATAATAATAAAAATAACGTTTTATTTACATTTTTATCGGTATTACTTTCCTGCGGCCACCAGGCCACTGTGCCTGTCACTTTGTGCCTTCCAGATATACCGGATACTAAGAAAACTGTGAATCAAGTCCGGCCCAATCACACGGGTTTCCGCCATAGTAATAATTTTCTTCGATAGAAATTATATTTTCTCGAAGATTTTTTATAGTTCATGTATAGGCTCGCTAAAAATAACGTCCGAAAAGCAGAAAAGTTTCAAGATCTCCAGCAAAATTCCTGAAGCAGTAAAATGCGTTTCAGGAGGCCAACGGTTAGTGTATCGTCAGTGAGATGCCTATTACCGAGGTTCACTAATTATCGGATATTCAGGAACCACGGCCCCAGCCCATTCGGGCCCGCGGAGTAGATGGGCTGCCTGTAGCCTCCAAGGCAGACCTGCTTAAGCAGGGCCTGAGTTCATCATGTGATCAGGTTGGGTAAAAGTCCCTCAAATCTGGAGGCAATATCGTTAATGACTGAAATATTGTTGACCCACATTCTAATTCTCAGTTATCAGGAAAAATTTACGAGCTTTAAAAGTACAAAACAAAATTTGGGACCCTCAAAATCTAATTGATACCGCCCATGAAAAAACAGGGAAATGGCATTTTATATGGAATGTTTGGAGTTGTTATCGTTATATATACCCCGAAGATTTTTTGTCTTTATAAGGGGATTTTATTTTATCACTCATCTTTTGCTAAATTTATGACAAGAGTTATTGTAACTGTCTGTAAATCTGTGAAAGTTCTATGAGTTTAAGGAACTTCAGTGAATCCGTAAAAACTCCATGAATCCATGAAAGTTCCGTGGTCAAGGTCTGTCAGTCATTTAAATTTTGTATCAGTGATATGATAAGGTTCCATGGAAGCTCCGTAGTGTATCCGAGATACATATATGCATGAAAAGTATTAAGTGCATAGCCGGGAAAAAGAAGCAAAATCAGTCGCTAGAAAAGACATTCAGTAGTAGTAATAACAGAGAATTTGAAAGGACATAGATCCATTAGAATAAATTGATAACATTTACTCAGTTGCTACATGAAAGTTTTCATTTTAGTCAATATTCAAAACATCCAACAGTTCTTGAATGTTTCAACTGGCACGCTTTCAGTTTGATATCTTGGCACTCTGGATGGAACCAATGCTGACATTTTGTGCACTGGAACATCAGATTGTAGTGGGATCTTGTGGGCCTGTATATAAAGACGTTTTTTTTTTCTCGATTCTGGCTTGCTTGGAAATTCAGTGAAAGCACTGCTGTTATAGGATTCCCACTGCATTTTGAAACTGGGGGTAAATCTGCTCTGTTCTCTTTTTTTTGTACGCCCATTGTAAAGCAGTATACTATTTTCAAATTTAGGGGTATAAGACAAATTTTGAGGGGATAAAAACCCCTCTGCAGAAGGTAAATGGGAATGCTGAATACAATTTGGAAGATGCAACAGTGCCAATGTTTTCGTGTTTTGTTAACTCCATGTACAAGGCTTGGGACCATTTGGGTGACTATAGTCCAATACTACTGACATTTCAGTACTATTTTCGGATTTTTCCGTTATTCCATGAATCCATGACAGTTCCATGTTTTGTCAACCTCTAGGCCCCAACACTGCACACACATATGCATACAAAATATTTATAATATAAACTGATACTAAAATTTCATCATTTCTCACCGCTGTGGTTCGAGTCTCGCTCGGGTCACGTCACATGCGATATAAGTGAAATATTCTTGAAAGAGACAAAAAAAAAAACCCAGATCAAAAAAAAAAAAAAAAAAAATCATCAAAACACACACACACATTAATCTTATTCAGGCATAAAAAAATCCTGGTGTGGTGATTGGGGGTACAGCCATCTGGTTAGCTCAGTTGAGTAGAGCACTTGCAAGCTAGAGGTCACAGGTTTCAGTCCTGCATCCAACACACTTTCCCTCCTTAGTTTCCTTTAATGGTGCCCAATGTGAATAACTCACTGCAGCCGACATTGGATTTATGGGGCACCAGGATCAGACATAAAACAGGGTGGGGTAGCGCTGGTCGATGGTTTTCCCTGTGTAATCTGGGTTCCTCTAACACACATTCACGAAACACCAACATCCATGTCTTATAGAACAAGTGCATAAGATTGCTGAGCTTTCTGTGCAATCGAAGTAAAAATAAATAATGTGTTAACTTTAAAATCGATAACTTATAAGTGATTATGCCTCAATTTGTAATATTTTGTCCAGATATATCAGTATAAGTGACCCTGTCCACTTGTTTGAGCTATATTAAGTGTACATTTTTAAGATAAATTGATACTAAAATTTCATCATTTCTCACCGCTGTGGTTCGAGTCTCGCTCGGGTCACATGTCACATGTGGGAAAGCCATGTTCTGCTTACGGATGGTCAGGTGGTTTTTCCCCGGGTACTCCGGTTTTCGCCCACCTTTGATGAACGATCGGCTCGATATAAGTGAAATATTCTTGAAAGAGACATAAAACCCAAATCAAAAAAAAAAAAAAAAAAAAAAAAATCATCAAAACACACACACACATTAATTTTATTCAGGCATAAAAAAAATCCTGGTGTGGTGATTGGGGGTACAGCCATCTGGTTAGCTCAGTTGAGTAGAGCACTTGCAAGCTAGAGGTCACAGGATTCAGTCCTGCATCCAACACACTTTCCCTCCTTAGTTTCCTTTAATGGTGCCCAATGTGAATAACTCACTGCAGCCGACATTGGATTTATGGGGCACCAGGATCAGGCATAAAACAGGGTGGGGTAGCAATGGTCGATGGTTTTCCCTGTGTAATCTGGGTTCCTCTAACACACATTCACGAAACACCAACATCCATGTCTTCTAGAACAAGTGCATAAGATTGCTGAGCTTTCTGTGCAATCGAAGTAAAAATAAATAATGTGTTAACTTTAAAATCGATAACTTATAAGTGATTATGCCTCAATTTGTAATATTTTGTCCAGATATATCAGTATAAGTGACCCTGTCCACTTGTTTGAGCTATATTAAGTGTACATTTTTAAGATAAACTGATACTAAAAAATCATCATTTCTCACCGCTGTGGTTCGAGTCTCGCTCGGGTCACATGTCACATGTGGGAAAGCCATGTTCTGCTTACGGATGGTCAGGTGGTTTTTCCGCGGGTGCTTCGGTTTTCGCCCACCTTTGATGAACGATCGGCTCGATATAAGTGAAATATTCTTGAAAGAGACATAAAACCCAAATCAAAAAAAAAAAAAAAAAAAAAAAAAAAAAAAAAAATTAAAAAAATCATCAAAACACACACACACATTAATTTTATTCAGGCATCAAAAAAATCCTGGTGTGGTGATTGGGGGTACAGCCATCTGGTAAGCGCAGTTGGGTAGAGCACTTGCAAGCTAGAGGTCACAGGATTCAGTCCTGCATCCAACACACTTTCCCTCCTTAGTTTCCTTTAATGGTGCCCAATGTGAATAACTCACTGCAGCCGACATTGGATTTATGGGGCACCAGGATCAGGCATAAAACAGGGTGGGGTAGCGCTGGTCGATGGTTTTCCCTGTGTAATCTAGGTTCCTCTAACACACATTCACGAAACACCAACATCCATGTCTTATAGAACAAGTGCATAAGATTGCTGAGCTTTCTGTGCAATCGAAGTAAAAATAAATAATGTGTTAACTTTAAAATCGATAACTTATAAGTGATTATGCCTCAATTTGTAATATTTTGTCCAGATATATCAGTATAAGTGACCCTGTCCACTTGTTTGAGCTATATTAAGTGTACATTTTTAAGAGTAAGGCTATATTTTGATTTTTATTTGTTCATATTTATACAGAGTTTAACTCTCCAAATTGAAATGAACACAAGACATCCTCAAATTGATTGTTTGTCTTGTGGAAATATACCAGAATATGCATAACGCAATACATGCACAGCTGTATTTTGTCATCAGATTTTAGCACATTTATTAAGATACACATTGTAACTTTTTAAAGCAAACAGGTATTTGTTCTTATTTCTTGCCAGTTATATAAGATATAAGAGTTACATTATTAAATGAATTAGTACCAAGAATCCTCAGATAAATAGATTATCTGGTGAATATTCCCCATAATTTAAGCTTTTCAAGAAATGAATACATTAATTTATGACACATGCTTAAGTTATCCGATGTGTGTGTGTGTGTGTGTGTGTGTGTGTGTGTGTGTGTGTGTGTGTGTGTGTGTGTGTGTGTGTGTGTGTGTGTGTGTGTGTGTGTAAATAGGCCCAGTATTTTGTTTCTGTTTCTTGCCAGGCAAAATCAGTAATGAATGCAAGGAATATAGATAGATTAGTTGTCTCATAAAAAGTAGTCAGAAAATATTCTGATTTGAAGAAATGGTTACTTTTTTTACTGATTTCATAAGTAGACTTCCAAAATCCCGGACATAACACTTCTACCTATATGTCTTTTGTTCAGGCTTATGGGCATGGTGGGCAAAGCTTGCTTACCAAGTAAGGCTTACCGTCCATGGATGCCCGATTATACCCTTTATTCTGGGGTCCATGTCTGTTGGTCTGAACATTCTGATTCATCATTACTTTACAGATTTATGAGTTTGGAATAAGGTTTGTGTAATTTGAGTGTATCATGACCACAACTACTTAAATAATATGGTTTTGAATTAGGCCCAGTTTCTCTTGCTGGTCAGATAATTTGTACCTTTTGAAATGGATAAAAAAAAATCTTAAAATGTATTAACATCAAGAGAATCAGACAAGAAATGTCTACATTTCAGAGCTCCAGATTAAAGGAGTGCTTAGGTACATATTTTCTTATTTCCCCTAGTAAACATATGTTGTGGGTACTAACTAGGACTTCTAGAAACGTCCTGGTAGCATGCTTTCATTGAGTTCCCAGAACATATCTTTTGAAAGAATTGAGGTGTGGCACATACAAGAACTACAACTCTAGGTTCCACAGTTATTTAGTCATCTGCCCTGACAGTATTTAGTAAAAGAAACCTTGTGCATTTGATAACTCCAACACCCTTTCAGATATATTGATTGAACTCAGTAGGATTGTACATGAGGTAGAGAAGATGTGCTGCATAAACTACAACTCCAGGTGCTGTGGTTTAGAATTATCTCCCCTAATAGAAACTTTGTGATCTTGGTAACTCCAACATCTTTTCAGATGCATTGATGATACTTGGTAGGATTGTACATAAGGTTGAGAAAGCATGTCACCCAAAAGAATCACAACTCTAGATGCCACAGTTTTTAGTTATCTCCCCTGACAGTATTTGGTAATGGAAACCTTATGATTGCCATAACTTCAACACCATTTCAGATATATCGATGATATTAAGGAGAATTGTACAAGACGTTGAGAAGACGCGTCTTGTACAAGATCTACAACTCTAGGTACTGCAATTTTTTAGGTATCTCCCCTGTCAGTATTTGGTAATAGAGACCTTGTAAGTCCAACACCCTTTGAAATATATTGATAGTACTTGGTAGGATTGAACAGGAGGTAAGAAGGTTAGTCGTATACAAAAACTGTAACTTAGAATACTGCAGTTTTTGAGTTCACTCCCCTGACAGTATTTGTCAGTGGAAATCATGTGATTGTCATAACTTAAGCGCCATGGAAGATACATTGATGATACTTGGTAGAATTGTACATGAGGTTAAAAAGGTGTGTTGCATGTAAGGACCACAACTCTGGATGCTGTGGGTTTTTTTGTTATCTCCCCTGACAGTATTTGGTAGTAGAAACTTGTTTGCTGCATAGCTTCATCAGTTAAAATTGGATCTTCCTTAAACTTGCAGAAGTGGAGGACATGGATATTTTGGAGTTATATCCTCCAGATTAATGAATATTGTAGACATTGAGTGACCTTTTAGGCACAGGTGAGCGTTAATGACCACCATGGTCCTCTTGTTTATATATGAAGAGTGCAGAGAGCTGAGACAAACAAAATCACAGTTGAATTCGAAGCTTGATTTTGGATTTTGTGAAACCGTATTTTAACCACAAATATTTTTCATAGATTAAAGCAGACACATCCTCTTATTTCACTTTTGGTTGTATATGTGCTAAAAAGAAAGACATGTGACTAGTGAGTCAAATGGTGAAAACCGTACTGAAATATTCCAAATACTTACATCAATGGTTTTTATGAAAAATTAAAAAAAAAAATGTTTTAAAAACTTTAATTTGAAAATATTCCAAATACATGTACTTACAACAGTGGTCTTATGAATTTTTTTTTCAAAAATCTTTTAAAAAAATTTAATTTGAAAATATTCAAAGAATGTATACAGAGAGAAAAGGTCTCTTCCCTTTTTGTTAGGGTGCAGTGCTTATACATTTTGATATTTAGTTTGATACAATTTAATTTTGAGAAATCAAATTTACTTCAAACTAAAATTTAAATTCCATTGTCTGAAGTTATTTTACTGAAGTTTTATGTGTATTTTGTAATGATCTTTGGAATGTAATTATCAAAAATAAATTTGTTCTTGGTAATTTTTTTTCCAACATAGTAACCTGTATCTTGCATTTTTCAAATTTAAAAAAAATTTTTTTTTGGAATTTAATTATATTAGTTTTCATAATTTAAAAAAAAAAATCTAGCTTGAAATTTTAAGTCTTAATATCAATAGTAATAGAATACTTACTTTTTTTTTTAATTAAAATTAGCAGTCTGGAATAAAATGATGAGGATTTTAAAATCTAAAAGAATCAGTGACATCATGGGATAGTGTATTGTGTGATAGCTTTTTTACAAAGTATAAATAGCAATAGCAGTTACTAAGACTTTGAACATTCAGGAATCTCTAAATGGGGTTTTCAACATAATTTTCATTTTGCCAATATCTTTACCGTAATTTGAAATATTCTGAAATTAGGGGATGCATCTGAACATCTTTAAGCTCACTACTGTTTTTATTATACTCGTTTTTCAAACAGGGCGTATTAGGTTATGGGGTCTGAAGCCATAAACTTTTTTGTTTCCAGCTAACTCCTCCTACAGTTTACATCCCATCAGGCTGAATCTTGGTTTATAAATTGACCATGATGTGGAGCAGCACATAATGTTTCGGGGTTACAGTCCACCAAATACTAACAGGGTTATGCCCCTTTGAAAATTCCTGTAAGTTTTTTGTTTCTAGCTAACTCCTCCTACAGTTTACATCCAATCAAGTTGAATTTTGATTTATACTTAGACCATGATGTGGAACAGTGCATATTATTTCAAGGTTACAGTCCACCTAATATTAGCAGAGATATGTCCCTTTGAAAATTTCAGTAAACTTTTCGTCTCTGACTAAATCCTCCTACAGTTTACATCGGATCAAGCTGAAACTTGATTTACAGTTAGACCATGATGTGGAACAGTGCATATTTGTTCGAGGTTACAGTCCATCAAATATTAGCAGAATAATGACCCTTTGAAAATTTCGCTAATTTTTTTAGTCTCTTGCTAGCTTCTCCTACAGTTTACATCCGATCATTTATAGGAAGACCATGATGTGATGCAGCGCATGTTGTTTTGAGGCCACACTCCACCTAATATTAACAGAGTTATGTCCCTTGGAATATTTCGGTAAACTTTTTGTTTCTGGCCAACTCCTCCTACAGTTTACATCGGATCAAGCTGAAACTTGATTTATAGTTAGACCATGATATCGAGCAGCTCATATATATTCGAGGTTAGAGACCACCAAATGCCGGCCTCGGTGGCTCAGTTGGATGCACGTCCGACTGGAGACCAGGAGGTCGCGGGTTTGACCCCCGCCGAGGTCGGCAACATTCTTTCGTGGAGATTGATCATAAAATATTTTCTACGGTCATTCTCTCCCTTCCGCTGATTCAAGAAGGGCAGTTGTCAGTTTCTGGCGAAAGAATGTGCACAATACTGGTTAACCGCTAAGAGGACTAAGCCTGCCAAGTAAATGTGTGGTTCGGTAAACTGACCGCACTCGACATGACCCCATGGCCTCGGCAACATTCTTTCGTGGAGATTGATCATGAAATATTTTCTACGGTCATTCTCTCCCTTCCGCTGATTCAAGAAGGGCAGTTGTCAGTTTCTGGCGAAAGAATGTGCACAATACTGGTTAACCGCTTAGAGGACTAAGCCTGTCCAGTAAATGTGTGGTTAGGTAAACTGACCGCGCTGGACATGACCCCATTGGGTTGACTGGGCCGTAAAGCCTCAACACAAACAAATCGACATGACCCCATTGGGTTGACTGGGCCGTAAAACCTCAACACAAACAAATCAGCAGAGGTATTTTCCTTTGAAATTTTCAGTAAATTTTTCACTTCCCCAGCTAACTCCTCCTACAGTTTACATTTGATCGCGCTTAAACTTGATTTATAGTAAGAACATGATGTGGAGCAGCGCAAATTATTTCAAGGTTACAGTCCACCAAATATTGGCAGTTATGCCCCTTTGAAAATTTCTGTAATTTTTTTTGTTTCCGGCTTATTCCTACTACACTTTACATTGGATCAAGCTGAAACTTGATTTATAGTTACACCATGAAGTGGAGCAGGGCATATTATTTTGAGGTTACAGTCCACCATATATTAACAGAGCTATGCCCCTTTGAAAATTCTGCAATTTTTTCGTTTCTGGCTAACTCCTATAGCTTACACCTGATCAAACTGAAACTTTGTAAATACTTACACTGAGCTTAAACTCGATTTATAATAAGAATATAATGTGGAGCAGAACATATTATTTTGAGGTTACCAAACATCAAATATTACCAGAGTTATGGCCCATTAAAAATTTCCATAAACTTTGCATTTCTGGCTAACTCCTTCTATAGTTTACATCCAATCATGCTGAAAAGCGATTTATTGTTAGACCGTGGTGTGGAGCAGCGCATATTATTAGGAGGTTACAGTACACCAAATATTAGCAGAGTTATGCCCCTTTAAAATTCTGTTAATCTTTTGTTCCCGGCTAACTCCTCATATAGTTTACATCCAATCAAGCTGAAACTTGATTTGTAGTTTGACCATGATGTGGAGCAGCACATATTATTCCAAAATTACAGTCCAACAAATAGTAGCAGCATTATGTCCCTTTGAAATTTTTGGTAATTTTTTGGTTTCCAGCTAACTCCACTTACAAATTTACACAGGTCTGGAGCACAGAATTGCACAGCAGTCCGCATATGTGCTACATCTTATTACTTGCCAAGGGCGTATGATGCCTCCGCTTGTAGAGCTCTTGTTTGTTTCTAGATACAATATATATATATATATATATATATATATATATATATATATATATATATATATATATATATATATATATATATATATATATATATATATATATATATATATATATGTAATAGAATGGACATAATGACTTCTCAAATGGATGGAATAACAGACGGTAAAGGGTAAAAGGCCAGAACTATGTACATTTAAGCACTCTAGATGATTATCCAGATTATCTTTTTAATTATAATTTCTACACAAAACATATGTTGTTGTACTTATTTGAAAGTTATTGATAGGGTAGTTGTAATGAATACCCACAACTTACAATCATTTCAGTCCATTAAGAAATAAGTAACATGTAAGTATTTCATACTTGAAAAATAAAAAACAAAAACAAAAAAAAAACTGTGTTATCTGATTATGAATAATGTTACTGTACACAGTACAGGGAAATTAAATAAAAATGTGGTTAAAAGGGGTTCAGAACCACAGTGATGTGGATCAAATATTCATGATACTGAAACTAGTTACTCTGAATTGTGCAGAATGCACACATGGTGTAGCGAAAATGGCATTGCTTTAGTTACATATCAAGAAATATTGAACAAAATGAAAGTACAGATGATATGTAGTCTAGAGGCTTATAGAAATTAAGGAAACCGCCACCATCAGTACTCTCAGTGCTTTGATTCTTACCAGTCGGAGATAGTCTAGCTTTCCATCAGCCAATGTCACTTTGATTTTGTTCATGAAAATGTTTGTCCATATTTATATTTATTTTTCAAGTCTCGTATGGGGTGTGTTGGCGGGGGCGGGGGGGGGGGGTAACTTCCTATATATGGCATAGTACGGATGTGCGTGCCGAATGGCCCCCTTTTTCAGCACTGCCAGGTATATGATAGGCCCCCTTTTTTCAACAAAAAGTTTCTGAATGATCCGACTTTTCTGGATTCCTATGTGAAAGGTCCCGCTTTTCTGACATCCTGGTATATGCACATTTTTTTTTTTGCTCAGAGATTTTTCGAGGCTGCTTGTTCTCTTGGTATTCAATGAATTGACTGTGATATTTGTCTAACTACCAGCAATAAATGGGTACCAAAAAATCAAAGGGCAGTAAATGAATAGGTCAACATTTCGGTGATCAAGTGTATGAATGGGTCCGTCATTTTTTCAAAGGCCAGGTATATGAATGGGGTAGGTTTTGAAATGCTGGCTCGCACACCCGTACCACTATTACCCCTTAGTTATCTCCCCCCCCCCGCCCCCCCCCCCACCCCCCCCCCCCCCCAACCACACACACACACACACATACACACACACACACCCGAGTTTCAAGTAAATAAAATGGTGTACGAATCTGCAAACTGGTAAAACTTCACCATTTGCACTTAAAGAATGACGTTGGATTCTGAGTAGGGTACCAAACTGAAATCTAATTTTAAATTATCAAACTAAACAATCAATATCATTCAAATCTGAAAACAAAAAAAAATCAAGATTTTTCAGTCAATGGAAAGTAAAATATTTACGGCACATAAAAGTAGGTGGTACAACAAGATACCGTAACCTTTGTACACAAGTAATTACTTAATGAGCGTATCCCAGCTCAGAAAAATGAATATTTTAAATGTTTGTCCTAATTTGTAATAAGAGTTGTCAGAGGACAACGCAGCTCGCCGGAAAGGGCTGGTCAGATAAGAAGACGATCTTTAAATATTAAAGATTAAATACAGAACTTAAACATAGCTGTGAATGACAGAGTATGACCTGACTTTGATGTCGGACAAATGTCAAACTGAGGGATGGGGTATATGCCATTGAAACATCTTCCCTTAGGATAGTGTGGATAAAATATGAAAGCTATATCTTACACGCTGAATCCCTTAGGTTGGTGTGGACGAAATATGAAAGCTACATCTTACATACTTCAGCAGTCATGCACACTTTTCAAAACTTAAGCACAGCTGTAAATGACAAAATATGACCTGGCCTTGACCTAGGCAGAAGGTCAAACTGAGGAAGGGGTGTGTACTATTGAAAGGTCTTACCCTAAGGTAGGTGTGGGCCAAATATTAAAGTGGCATCTTGAATACTTCAGCAGTTACGAACATTTTTCAAAACTTAAACGCAGAATTCAAACATGGGTTTAAATGACAAAGTATGACCTGACCTTGACCTAGGCAGAAGGTCAAACTGAAAAAAGGGTGTGTGCTATTGAAAGGTCTTACCCTAACGTTGGTGTGGGCCAAATATTTAAGCGGTATCTTGAATACTTCAGCAGTTACAAACACTTTTCAAAACTTAAACACAGAACTCGAACATGGGTTCAAATGACAAAGTATGACCTGACTCTAGACCTAGGCAGAAGGTCAAACTGAGAAAGGGGTGTATGCTATTGAAAGGTCTAACCCTAAGGCTGGTGTGGGCCAAATATTAAAGCTCTATCTTGAATAC
The DNA here is from genome assembly GCA_964016985.1 of Anodontia alba. Taxonomy (NCBI): domain Eukaryota; kingdom Metazoa; phylum Mollusca; class Bivalvia; order Lucinida; family Lucinidae; genus Anodontia; species Anodontia alba. Next base: position 65,969,095 of record OZ024829.1, read on the forward strand.
TTCAGCAGTTATGTACACTTTTGCCTGTTATCCGATCAGGGCCTTCACTGTTCGCATTAGGTTTCTGTAGTTCTCATACTAGTCGAAGAGTTAACACGTAGTCTCTGATCAGGGCCTTCGCTGTTCGCATTAGGTTTCTGTAGTTCTCATACTAGTCGAAGAGTAAACACGTAGTCTCTGATCAAGGCTTTCGCTGTTCGCATTAGGTTTCTGTAGTTCTCATACTAGTCGAAGAGTTAACAAGTAGTCTCTGATCAGGGCTTTCGCTGTTCTCATTAGGTTTCTGTAGTTCTCATACTAGTCGAAGAGTTAACAGGTAGTCTCTGATCAAGGCTTTCGCTGTTTGCATTAGGTTTCTGTAGTTCTCATACTAGTCGAAGAGTTAACAGGTAGTCTCTGATCAGGGCCTTCGCTGTTCGCCTTAGGTTTCTGTAGTTCTCATACTAGTCGAAGAGTTAACAGGTAGTCTCTGATCAAGGCTTTCGCTGTTCGCATTAACTTTCTGTATATCTTTAACTAAAAATCAGATTCAGAAGCGCGGTAGCTCAGTGGTGAGCGCACTGGCCTCTAAAGCTAAGGGTACCGAGATCGATCACAGGCCTAGGCAAGGGAATTTCGGTGTCGGAACACGCTTTCCTTCTCGTCTTTTGCAGGGATGACATGAAAAACAATGCGCCGTCTTTCGGATCAGGACGTTAACTGGAGGCCCCCCCCCTCCCCCCCCCCACGCCTCCACACCACCCCCACCCCCCCCCCCCCCCTCGTGCAGGAAAAGCCAACCCTGTGCAGGTTCAAGAACCCTATGGTAATGCAAAATGATTACTTGTCAGCCTTCATCCTGCAACCAGGAGCCTGCCAAAATTGCCAGCGTGGCGTAGGCAGTATTTAAAGATATAATCAGATTAATATGATGCGTATGTTGATCTAAGGTTTTAATAATAGGATAGTTTGAATGTCAAAGGTTGTGGTAATGGTGGTGGGGGGAGTGGGGGAGGAGCAATTTTATTGTATCATCTATCATAAAATTACTCTACTAAGCAATGGGGCCGTGCACTGCTGCAATTTCTGGTTCTATCATAAAACTGAATAAATGCGCTGAATACATTTCTGTACCGAATTCACCCTCAGTAATCGAACGGACTAAGCAAACAATGTAGACCCAGATTAGACGCTGCAGAACACGCCGTCTGATCAGGGTCTACACTGTTTGGCACTAATCCTGTAGTTTTACAGACATCAACAGATAGCGAATTGCGCATGTTAAATAGTATGATATATTGTTAAGGGGTCCGTATGTTTAGGGCCAAAACCTTATATCTGAACACCCTCTGATAACGAGATTTTATTCAATTTAAACAATGCTTTATCTGATTTGTGTGTAGCTAGCTTCAATCTCAAGATTGGTATACTCAATGCAGCTTAGTATAGTTCTCCACAGATGAGCCAGTTTTTGAAAAAAAACCTGTCTCTGAACATACGCGCGAACTGTGTATGCCCATATTAGTTCGTTGGCGCTATTTGTTCGGAGAATACAATTAGATTTGTAGACTCTACAAAACTCGAAATTTGCCTGTGTGAACTGTGCACTGTCCTACTTGTATTGTACAGGTACACAGTCTGATCTGGGAAACTGCAAGCGCAGTGATTGCACTGTGCTTGCAGTTGCCCAGATCAGACTGCAAACACATACGTCAAAGCAGAGTTTGTCTACACTAAACTGTAAAGCGGTTAGCCCACCATTATCAAACACTACAACGTGTTGAGGGTCATTACAAAGTCCCTGTCGCGCCAGTATTCTTCAATGGTAGCGGTCAACTTTCTCGTCTCAATATCCTTTTTCACGGATTTATTTCTTGTCGATATTGTCAACTCAAGAATCCTCGGAAGTGCTCCTATTGCCACAATGAATATCACATGAATAACCTCTGATATTGCTGCTTTCTGTTGATACGACCCTTTCAGAACAATAGAAATAGTTATGATTATAAGTGACAGAATACATACTAGGCGCATCATGGCAGATATCACTTGAATGTGGACCGGTCGGTATTTGCGTACAAGAAGGTCAAACAAGTCACGTGGTATTCCAATCTTGTTGTCTCTGTATCGAATCTTTCGTGACTCTGTTGCAGCTACTTCAGACTTCGCTGCCACGAGCTTCTGTTTCTGACTATCAGTAAGGTCAATAACATGATCATTCACTTGAATTTTTTCCAGATACTCAGTCTGCGGTGTTTTTACTATTAATATTTTGTCAACCAAATATGGATTAATCACTCCACTCTCTAAATTTCCACTAATTTCCACAGCGTCATGTAGCAGCTCGAAATAGATTTCACCAAAACCTTGTAGAAGCTTGAAAACGTAATACAGAAAGGCAAATCCAAAGAACAAATAACCAAAGGAATAAGAAGGATATACTATCACGGCAAGCAAGCTGAAAACCATCAGAAGAGCTAAAAACGCTAGACTTGTACAAAATATTGTGCAGAAACTGAAGCCAAAATAGACGAATAAAAGCGCGACAGTAAGAGTGACAATTAGTTTTAAAAATGTATTCATTTTCCGTTGTGTATCTTGATTATCCTCACGGTGGCCGCAGTGCATTACTTTCATGATAGATTTCATATAACTTTTCACTACACACTTTATGAATGATAACAGCGGAATACCGTAGTACAGAATGCACAGAAGTGACTCGGTAAAGCATACCACCACGTACAACAAGAACAGGCAGGGAATCACGACGACGGACATTAAACAACGCTTTTTGTAACCCCGAACTTGTATAATCCTACGTAGAATTACGAACCTTTCCGTCTGTGTACGAGTAGCATGTACCCAAAAATGGGGATTCAAAACCATAAAAAACCCAGCTTTGCATCGACTAGCTAACCTTGCATATCCATGGTGTTTGCAAACAGAAATGCCCGAGAGTTCTTCGAGTAATTTATCACTAAATGTCAACAAATATAACTCGTGTACATACATATTGCCTTGTTCTATACTGGCACAATTGTCCATTATCTCATCAAGACTTTTCGGGAGAAAGATAAAAACAAAACTACCAATATAGAATACAACAAGGAGGATGTATGGTCCTCCTAAAAACGGTAGAAAAAGCTTTTGACTTCTTTCGAAACCTCCAAGCATTGAAAGGTATGACATAGGCATTCCGTGACGGATGAAAGCATTTATCAGGTCATTTTTTAAATACACGAGAAGCTGAATATAGATGACACATGGGCCAACCAAAATGAACAAAAATCTCCTCATGCGGGAAACCAGATTAGGGTATTTGTTTGAAAGTCCACACAACCCGCACAACAGCACTGTGAACGTGAGAGGAGACTTTCTAGATGCATAAAGCCATTCTTCATCCTCCTCACTTTCTGTCAAACCTCTATCTATGTTCACCCACGTACTGCTTAGTTTGGTTAAGAAGACCGGAAAATAGGCGAATACAATGAGACTGATGACGTAAGGTATAACAGTACATTGGTACATCTTCTTGATTTGGTGCTGAAGACAAGTTATCCTTAGATTATCGCCTTTCTTCGTCTTTTCCACATCAGTACGGCAGCAGTTATAACCTTCGAAATCACCGGGAAACCCCGTGTAAACTGCCAGGAAATAATCCCAACTATATCGTTCTCCTGGCCGTTCAGCCAAATAACACCAGAAGGAGTAGGTGTACGATCGCGGATTAATATCCACCAGGTAGTCTTCAGTGAGTTGTTTAAACGCTTTCGCGATGGCGTACGTTGTCCTTGCCTCGCCCAGAACTAGAGTACAGTTTGGTGAGTTGACTTTCAGGTCTATATAAATGTCAACAGGAACGGTTCTCGCATCTAACAGTCCAAATGATAATATTGAAAAGTCTACTGGCCACATTAGGTAAGGGAAAAATCCATCGGGAGAATAGTAGGTCCAAAACCACCTTTTCGGCAGAATGACGTCTTTTGTTCTTCCATACGTATAATTGTCAATAAAGTGTAAACTCAATTTGGCAAAGTTAGGACTCCATGTTTCAATAGTGTATTTGAAATACTGAGCACTTTTAGTCGTGACTGAAATATTACAAAGAGGTTTATGATGAGTTTCTTCTGTACCAGTTTCTGTAAAGCTTACATCCACACTCCTCGTTTTATTGCCTGTGACATTGCCCTCTAAGCCAACAGCTGTGTGAATAAAATTCCTGTCTCCTGAAGAACAAGAAATCTGATGAACCCACACACAAATGAAGAGCAATGGTCCCATGTTTTATTCTGAAATATACAAATGTCAACCTACAGTTAAATCAGTCTGCTGTTATGGTTAAGTGTTATTAAATTTTTGAATTTACTTCCTTACTTAATTGTTGAATTTACGTCCTTATTAGATTATAGAGACATTTTGTCTGAGTGTTTTGAAACAATGAAAAGGGGATGGGGCCGGGTGCGGGGAAAAGAAAAATAAAACAGCTATTTTTGTAAGGCCGGAACCAGAAAAATGTAATGTAAGCTGTGAGCATTGAAACTCTGTTTTCCACTGATGCCGGGACTTTGTAAAGGTCGCTGTGTATGTATTGTTATGTATAAGCTATTTTAGTTTACGAACGCCCGCATGCGAGTCTGATAGATTCGCAAGTCTAATGTAATATGTAGACATGTTTATAACTTGTTCTTAAAGGGACACATTGGTTTAAGCGCGGACCCATTATGTCTGCGTCGCCCTGTTGACCTTGGAGTTGGAGTGATAGTCTTCATGACTTCATGGATACATTTTGGAAGATATTTCCAAAGTGTTGGTGGCCTTGTTGCTAAATGTCCATTTTTGACTAGATGTCTAATGAATGAATGACGTTATTTGAATTTTAGATAACTGATGTGAGGTTCTTACTAAATACATGTATACAAATACTTTATATTACCTGTATGAATAGATACAGTTAACTGTCAATAGCCATTTTAACGTTTTTCGGCTCTCTATTTTTTAACTGTCAGTGGCCATTTTAACATTTTCGTCTATTTTACTGTTAATTGTCATTGGACATATTAACGTTTTTCGTCTATTTAATGTTAACTTCAATAGTCATTTTAATGTTTTCGTCTTTTTTACTGATAATTGCCAATAGCCATAACGTTTTTTCGGCTATTTACTGTAAACTGGTAATAGACTTGTAGTATTTATTTCTTCTCGAAATGTCTAATTTTTATAATATTATTGGGCACTAATACGGCACTTACCTTATATATTCTGACAGACCGTTCTTCGCAAACAGTGAAGCCCCGGTTCCGGTTGCAGTTTAATCAAAATGTGCATCCGGGTGTTCACTGTTTACCACTTTAGACAAAGCACTCCCCCAGGATTTGGGAAAGATAGGCCTATGCAAACATTAAAGAGTCAGATCAGACATCGCATACTGTGATGTCTAATTAGAGTCTACACGGTTTCCACTCATCCAGCCGTTTTTATATGCTTTAAGACGTAGTAAAATGAACATGTTCAAATTTAGTAAGGAGTTAAAGGCCCCATATTCCTAGAAAACAAACATTTTATTATCCAAGAAATATTTAATAAATTGATATATGGAATTAATACGATCATTAATGTGGGGTCTGACAGCCTGCAAATATTCTGTTAGGCTATCGTTCATAAACTGGATCAAAAATTGAACGATTTCTCATCTTATTGAAGTCAAAGGTCACATATGGTTATTGGGTGACTTCAATTTGCCAAAGTTCTCATGGGAAGAAAACTTACCCTCTTTGAAGCAAGATTGCAATTATCCCAGCCTATATGGTGACTTTGCAGATATTATGGCTGACTTCAACCTGACACAAATGGTAACTGAGCCAACCAGATATGAGAACACATTAGATCTTTTCTTAACAAATAACCCCACCCTGGTCAGTAAGATGGAGATCATGCCTGGGCTTTCGGACCATGACATTGTCTATTCTGAGGTAAATATAAAGCCACGAATAGTTATACAAAAACCTCGCGTTATGCCGGTTTATCGCCAAACTGACTGGGACGCACTTAACACATGCTCCAATTCCGTGAATCCTTCATGATGGATCACGAAACTAAATCACTTAACCGATTATGGTTAGATTTCAAAAATGCTCTTCAAGATGGTATTGACAGGTATGTACCCAAGAAAACTATTAGTAGCAAGGATCCTCCCCCTGGATTACCCAGGACATTAAACGCAATACACGTAAAAGGGACAGCCTGTATCAAAAATATAAAAAACGGACCCGTGGAGATAGGGAGGAATTTGTTGCTATGAGGCACCAGGTAAGGCGCAAACTCAGCCAAGCTCATAACCAGTACATTGAAAGTATACTTGGAATTAGCAAATCTGAGGAAAGCACCGAAACAGGTAAACCTTCCTACTCAACCAAACAAATGTACACCCTTCTCAATAGGTCAAAAAATGACTCTAGGGGTATTTTATCACTCAGTCAGGATGGAACACTTTACAGCAATACAAAGGATAAGGCTGATATCCTAAACAGCCAGTTCCAGTCAGTGTTCACCCCCAAAACACCTTTGTCCCTCAGTAAACTTGCACGGATGACAGTTCAGGACCAGATTGATGCAGGTAAAATTAACCCCCAGTCCATTCCAGCAGGTTGCTTAAACAACCAGCCTGTCATGCCTGATATTCACCTGTCTGAGGCTGGAATACTGAAATTGCTACATGACTTAAACCCAAATAAAGCAGCTGGCCCAGATGAACTAAAGCCCCTTGTGTTAAGAGAACTCCGGGAGGTGATTGCCCCCATGGTGGGGTCATATTCCAGAGATCAGTGGATACAGGAAGGTGCCTAAAGATTGGAATGATGCAAATGTATGTCCCTTGTTCATAAAAGGTAAGTGTACAGTTATACATGTTACACGCTCCAAGTCTCCTGTCCCCTCCCAGTATATCCTGTATGACCATGTATTGGAGTCAGTAAGTAGCTCCAAGTACCTGGGAGTAACAATCAATGATCATCTAACCTGGAATGACCATGTTCAAAATACTGTCACTTCTGCTAGTAAGACCCTAGGTTTCATCAAAAGAAATATCCGCACCAAAGACCCGCGCATCAGAGAGGTAGCATACAAAACCCTAGTGCGACCCGTCCTTGAATACTCTTCTCCTGTCTGGAGCCCCCACACCCAAACACTAACTCACAAGGTTGGAATGGTTGAGAGGCGGGCTGCTCGTTGGACACTTAGTCGCTATTCAGCCTATGACAGTGTTACTAGCATGCTCGGAGAGCTTGGATGGAGGTCTCTTGAGGACAGGCGTACAGATGCACGGTTATCTCTATTTTACAAAATAGTGCATGGGCTTGTAGCAGTACCAATGCCACCGTATGTTGTGCACCCCCGAGTTTTTACACGACATTCAAAGTCACACCCACTGGCATTTATACAAATCCACACATCTGCCGACTATTTCAAGTACTCATTTTCCCCCCTCGCCATTGTTCAGTGGAATAGGCTGTCTCCGAGCATTGCATTGCTGCCAGACCTTGAATCCTTCAGACTGTCAGTCAGCAGTCTGACCTACTCCATGCCTTAGACCGGAAGCATTGTTTTTAACCATTTATCTTTGCACTTTGTCTTGATCAGACTTTTAACATTTTAACCGAACATCTTTATTTCATCCTCACTATATTTCACCTCTTTGTCTTATTTTTAACTTTCACTGCACTGATGCTGGGTCTGAAGCACACCGGACACCTGCACATAATCCCCGCGAGGGGCTGATGCAGTATCAGTAGATAGATAGATCTCTGAATTAATGTTGGCAACAAAATAACCTATTTTCTTTCGCCAATGTTTTCTGGACACCCGACCAACGCACAAAGTCGTGACGTATATGTCACATGGCCTATAATCGGTGCGTAAATTCACAGGATTGGACCGGACGGACAAGATTACCGAATCGGACCCTTTTTAACCCGGTTTATCTGTTATTGGGTCATGCTCATGGTGAGCTATTGTTAGCGACCAATGCCCTCAGTGCGTCGTCAACAATTTGTATTAATTGACATTTCATCCTACACTCCTGTGCAGATTGACTAGAAACTTCATAGTAAATATCGGGGCGACCAGGCGACCTGAGCATTGCGAACGTGGTCTAGAACGGATAGCTGCGACCGCGCGGTAAAGTGGGCCGGTCTGGATATATTCCGTCCGTAATGCGGTAAGGTGCCTTTTTACGATTCGTATCTGTTATGTCAAAATCGATGGAAAAAAAAAAAAAAAAAAAAAAAAAAAAACCTTACCGAAATTTTATTAATCCACGTCTCTCAGTGTGCGAATTCACAATAATTATTATCCCATGATTACGTCACAGAAATTAACGGTTCAGACAGGCGGATTACACGGGTATCCCGATATTTGCTTGTGTAGATCGATTCATAATCGTGTATTGCGTGTTCGCCCTCCTGAGACAAATTATGCTCTGTTAGAATAGCTGTGTTTTGTTTATATGTTACATTGCTACACATTTTGCCTCAATATATCTACAATTTAATTTTGGAATACCTCATGTTGCCATGTAAAATGGACTGAGTGAACAATAAAGAGATTTGATTGATTGATTGATTACCTGTAGAACAAAAATTGGAAATCAAAGATGACCACCATCCATCTTGAAAATCTATTTTGAACTTCTTAACTGAAACCGTAAGGTCAATAGGCTCTAAACATGGTAGGAAGTACTGGGGTTACTTGCAGATCAAAACTAGCAGAAATCATTCCGAACGGAAATCCAAGATGGCTGCCACGACTATTTTGAACTTCTTCTCCTGAACCGAAAGGCTTGAAACTTATAAGGAAGAGTCAAAATTTGTAGATTTGTAGATCAAAATAGCTAAATCTTTCTGATCGAAAATCAAAGACGGCCGCCACGGCCATCTTTAAGTTCTATTTCTATCTTCCTCTCCTGAACGGAAAAGCCCATTGACTCGAAACTTGATGGGAAATATTGTTGTAGCCTGCAGATTAAAAAAGACTTTTTTCACACTGTTGTGTGCCTGCGCCAAACTGTCCAGGTAAGTCTTGAATCGGCGTTATCTCAGCGAGATTACAATCGAGGGGTCAATCTTCAACACACTACTTATCAGATTAGTGGTAGGAAGTACTGGGGTTACTTGCAGATCAAAACTAGCAGAAATCATTCCGAACGGAAATCCAAGATGGCTGCCACGACGGCCATCTTGAAGATCTATTTTGAACTTCTTCTCCTGAACCGAAAGGCTTGAAACTTATTAGGCAGAATCAAAATTTGTAGATTTGTAGATCAGAATAGCTAAAATCTTTCTGATCGAAAATCAAAGATGGCCGCCACGGCCATCTTTAAGTTCTATTTCTATCTTCCTCTCTTGAACGGAAAAGCCCATTAACTCGAAACTTGATGGGAAATATTGTTGTAGCCTGCAGATTAAAAAAAACAAACACTTTTTTTCACACTGTTGTGTGCCTGCGCCAAACTGTCCAGGTATGTCTTGAATCGGCGTTATCTCAGCGAGATTACAATCGAGGGGTCAATCTTCAATACACTACTTATCAGATTAGTGGTCATGGGAGATAATAGATGGAAACATATCAATAAAATACAACAAAATAAAAAAAAATGTCTGCCTCGAAAGTGTCAAAATTGATTTTACTGCTTCATTAAAGTAGTATTAAAAGTCAAAATACTGCTTAGCTCTAGAGACTTAAATTAAAACAAAGATTCCGTTTACCGCAAGCAGAACTTCCGTGTTCATGCATGTCACTTTCATTTATTTCCACGTAAAAACAAAGTTCCTTTCAAATAAATAAATGAATTCAGGACATCAGATTAAAATTTACTTTTTGCACCAACATACTAACAAAAACCATCAACTGAAATGTGATTTATATTTTATACCCAAATTATCGTACTAAGAACTGTACATACCATCGTCTTATAACCAGTGTTTTTCACTATTATATTTATCATCATCAAGAAATAACTTCTATATGTATCCAAAATTCGTGTGGCATTTTAATGTTCCGTTTCATTTGGTCCTTTTCACGGCTTCTACCTTATTCAGGTATTATCTTTAATTAATGTCTCTTTCATACAATCATTTCAATCATGCGCACCCAGCAAAGATTCAGATCAGCCTAATCATCCGTATATGGTCAGTAATCACTGTTCGCAAGAAAACAGGACAAACGTTTTGGATAACAGTCATCCACTGAGCTTATAACGAAAACTCTCATCAGACTGGACGGAAGCCCAAGCTGATCCGAGTCATCGCTAGACACACATGTCAGTTTGCTGGTATTATCATGTGGCACCTCAAGCATGTCCCAATATTTTATAATAATAACAAAAAGATAGGAGGAGCATATATCTTCTCTAGTATGTGGTATAATAGAGGTATAAAATACATTAATTATTTATAAAAAGAAAATGGTGAATTTTACACTGAAACTGAGTTCTTAGCAAAAACAGGAACAAAATACAAACTTTTTTTTTATTACAGTGGTTTGATAAAAGCAATAAAAATATATTTAAAGATATGAATATAGTATAGAAATAACCCATAAGGAAGAATGCCCTTTTATCCCATCCCACATTTCCTCTCTATTACAACATCAGAAGGAAAGTAAAGCTATGTACAACATCCTAAATAAAAATGCTGATACACCTAGAATTCATCAAGATGAACATTTTGAGCAATATTCATGATAATTATTCAAAAGATGTGACCTCTGGAGTGTTAACAAGGTTTTCTTTGATTATGCCTGGTGACCTAGTTTTTGAACCCAAGTGACCCTGTTTCGAACGACCTAGAAATCATCAAGACAAACATTTTGAGCAAGATTAATGATGATTGCTTCAAAAGTGTGACCGCTAGAATGTTAACAAGGTTTTCAGTTGCTTTGGCCCGGTGACCTAGTGTTTAATTCCAAGTGACCCAGTTTCAAACCTGACCTAGAAGTCATCAAGACAAACATTTTGAGCAAGATTCATGATGATGGCTTCAAAAATGTGACCTCCAGAATGTTAACAAGGTCTTCTTTGATTTAGCCCGGTGACCTAGTTTTTTACCCCAAGAGACCCAGTTTCGAACCTGACCTACAAATCATCAAGACAAATATTCTGAGCAAGATTCATGATGATTGCTTCAAAAATGTGACCTCTAGAATGTTAATATTTTCTTTGATTTGACTTGGTGACCTAGTTTTTAACCCCAAGTGACCCAGTTTCCAACATGACCTAGATTTCACAGGGACAAACATTCTGAGCAAGTTCCATTAAGATTCGATAAAAACTGTAATCTCTAGAGTGTTAACAAACTAATCGTTGACGACGGACGACGACGGACAGAGGGTGATCACAATAGCTCACCCTGAGATTTGCTCAGGTGAGGTAAAACTGGAATCGTTCCGATCGGAAATCCCAGATGGCCGCTATTCTTTTTTTAACTTCTTCTTCTGAACCGAGAGGCTTATTGACTTTAAACTTTGTAGGAAGTATCAGGGTGATTTGTACATCAAAAATGACTAAAATCATTCTGATTGGACATCGGTTGCGGCCATCTTGGATTTTTTTTTTTAAACTCCTCTCCTGAACAGAAAGGCCAATGGACTGAAAACTTGATAGGAAATATCGGGATGACTTATAGATCAAATTGTTCTGATTTGAAATCCAAGATGGTCGCCACGACGGCCATTTTGAAAATTTATTTTGAACCTTCTCCTGAACCTAAAGGCCAATATACTCGGCACAATCGGAAGTATAGGGGTGAACATAGATAAAAAGTAGCTAATATTGTTCCGATCAGACAGCAAAGACGGCCGCCAGCTTGAAAATCTCAAAAAGGCTAATTGAAACTTGGTAGTAAGTAGCAGGAAGACCTGTAGGTAAAAACTGGCTGGCTAACACCATCTTGTATCGAAATCCTAGATGGCCGTAATAGCCGCCTTATGAAAATCTATTTTGAACTTCTGAACCGAAAAGCATATTGAAAGTAAGTATCGAGGTGACTTGTAGAACAAACATAGCTCAAATCCTTCTGATCAGAAATCTAAAGTGGCTGCCATGGCGGTCATCTTGAAAATCTGTTTTGCACTTCTCCTGAACCGAAAGGCCAATTGCCTGGAAACGTGATAGGACGTAGCGGTGTGATATGTAACTCAAAAATAGCTAAAATTATTCCCATCGAATATCCAACATGGCCGTCACAGTCGCCATCTTGAAACGTATTTGGAACTTCTTCTCCTAAACGAGAGGCCAATTGACTCGACTTGAAATGTATATAACTTTGAGCTGACACTCTCCGATCAGAGTGTATGCTGAAAGTTTCTCTAAGCTGTGTACAAACTACCTCAGCGAATCTCCCTCGGTCGAAACCGTCAAAAGCCATGGGAACAAAAGACAAGGCTTGCCGCAGCTGAGATAAGGCCAAACAGCAGAAGTCCTTATTGCGAAGAGACACCCAAGGTGAACCACTGAGATCTCATTTTTTTTTTTTTTTTTTTTTTTTAGATTAAATATGTATTAAGATATTATAAATACATACATAATGATAAATATAAATAGAACACAACTATTTTAAGTACATTATCATCTGAAATGACAAATTCGAAACCTATCTCTTTAAAAGATTAGTAAAAGAGAGAAAGTGTAGAAAGAGAGAGAGAGAGGTTGTTGAGAAAAGTTGGTGAACAAGGTTGTTGGAATACTGTTCAGGTGTATGCAATACTCGGAAAAAAGAAATTAGTTTTCTGCCAGTCTCGATTGGTAGGTAGGTACCACTAAGACTGATAATATTGAGACCATTGCCCAAAAAATAATTCCTTACAGGAAAGCAGAAAACAAGCTGTAATATCAATATACGTTCTAAAATAGTTTGTCTTCTATAGCTACAGACACATGGTGCACTTCTATATCCGAAGTCTGTTTCACTATACTCGTGGCAGACAGTCAGTGGAAAGCAGAACCCAAACACTAACATAAAAGTCAAACTGGGTCTCACGGGTCACCAGTGTTTGGATAAAAGTAGTTATATACTGAGGTCCACTTTTTAAAGAATTTATTTAACTTATTATTCATGAATAAAATGTATCTCTCGCTAAGCATTTTTTTTGCTTTAACAGGCTGACAATGTTAAAGTGACCTGAAGCAAACATCAATGAACTTATACATATACTATCGAAGTATCATTACCTGTAGTCAGTATATAAATCATCTGCGTAAACCTCCATCAATAAAAAAGGAGTCTCCTTAAACCTTCCACTTTATGGAAGTGCGTTACCGTAAATGTTGAACTCAGTAAACATTTTCTACAAACAAGTAGCTACAGTGGAAAATCAAAGACTCGACCACCTTTGTACCAGTAGAATTATTTCAAAATAACGCATACCCCCGCCCATGACCCTCCTCATCCGTAAAAAAAACATTTTGCAACAACTGATGACAGCTTAGCTTGGTTGGAAAGGTTGCCGCAAGGTCATGAGCATAAATGGGGGTATTACCGATTAAAACTTTGGACCAATATCTTAGGTACGTATTATGAATCAAATCTTTCATTGGTTTGGAATATATGAGTTCTTAAAAAATCCAACTGTGACCTTGACCTTGAGGTCATCGGTACGGGCGTGGGTATTACTGAATATGACTTTTAACATTCATCTTACCAAATATGAGCCCAACTCATCCATAGAAAATGACCTTGAGAATTAATGGAAAAACGCAATGGACAAAACGCGTACCACACACAGCTACAGCAAACAGGTCATCGGTGTTCGAGTCGTTTGGATACCATTACATGGTGAACAATACAAACAACAAGTGTCTTGGCAATACATGACGATCTTCATACATATTTACAAAGCTCAGGTATCTACAAAGGAGATTACCATATTAACCTGTCTGGCTGTAGAGAGAGAGAGAGAGAGAGAGAGAGAGAGAGAGAGAGAGAGAGCAGGAAAACAATCTACCATTCACAGCCACTTTTCAACAGTGTCTTATACCCACAGCAGACATACAACGTCAAACCAACGTCGAATCAACATTGCATCAGCCTGGCGCGGCTACCAAGTCGAATGAACATTGTACCGCTCAGTAGAGCCGACCCCGAACAATACTGAGCATGTGACGCTGTATCGTGATTAAACCTTGCCGATACAACGTCACAACGTAACGCCACATAACCAGCACAACAAAACCCGCGTATCTAGCGAAGTTCCAGACCAGCCCCGTATCAGGATAATTTGAAGTCATAATTAACGTTCGTAGTTTCCAAATTACTCATGTGTATGACGTAAACTTTGACCAGGCCACGCGGCTTCTCAGGCCGGACTGAACATGATCGCACATGCACACTCGTGGGTGCATTGGTTCAACGTTAAAAAAAAAACAACTCACCTCCATGTTACAGAATATGAAAATAAATAAATAAATAAAATAATAACATGTTCTACCTTATAATGCTTTTAAACAGAATATCAGCAGACTTTGAGAATCAAGCTAGAGCATGACAAATGCAATTAGGGGAGTAAAAGACCCAGTCAGCCTGCACATCAGTCTATTACACAGCAGCCCCATGTAAAATGTGAAGATCCCGATCTGTCTATGTTGATGCGCAGGCTGGTCCGAATTGTCAGGATCCGCCGTGCGACAGCTCAGAATATAAAAATCTTTAGGAAAAAATGTGTAGTTTCCTACCCAAAACATTGTTCGTACCCACCTTAAAACATACCAGCAAACCCAAACTCCGTCAACAGTACAAAGGTAGGCGAACTTCATATATTAAGGTGGCACAACCAAAATTTCTCTAGGTGTTAACAGAGTGGAGCCACCATCAAAAACTCGTTTTCTCTAGACGTTAATATATTTATGTATTGACATTTTTTTTTTTTTTTTTTTTTTTTTTTTTTTTTTTTTGGGGGGGGGGGGGGGGATTTTTTTTATTTAAATCTATAATAAAATCGAAACAAAATAAAAATAATAACAAAAATAGCAAAAGAAAAAAAATAGTGATCCGTTTGCTGCTAAAAGGGCAACGGTCTATGTTGCAGTTTAGATATTTTGAGTGGCACCGTAAATAAATTATGCGAAAACGTTGTATTTCTCGATGTTTTCTAACTTGATCGAGAATTTTCATTACAGATTTTAACAAATTGCAGTGAATGAAAGGAAAAAAAATGTCTACGCAGAAGAGGTAAAATTCTCCATGACCGTCTGATTACTGTAGACAAAAGTTACTGTGCTTTCGACATCTTTCAGAAAGTCGGTTTTTGCTTGGCGCTTTACACAGATGAAGTAAATTTGCAAAGTTTTGACATGATTGAATGCAAAACCATTTGTCGTAGCTACCTATGCACAAAAAGTTTTATTCTAGTCATTGGTTTTTAAAACATCAAATATTTTCACTTTTTCCATTAGTAAAAATGGATTTAAATTATGCAGAAATCTGTTGGGTAGGTAAATTAGAGGCAGATTTTCAACAAGTTCCGCTTGTTCAATTTTTCTGAAATTTTCATTGTATTGTTGTGAAACATCAATAATTCAAATTCAGCAAAGAAAAGTAAAAAATATTTTCTTAGACAAAAATTCCAAAAAAATCACTTTGCCATAGAAATTGCATAGGTTAGACCAATTTTTGGCCGTAACTTTAACTTTAGGGTAAATATTTGAGAACAAAACACAGAAACAGAAAAGACAAATAGTGTCTGATAAGATATGGTCAATCAGAACAAAATATTTTCATTTAAAATAAAACGACACCCAAAAAATGTCTTTCCGAGTGATGTCGAAAGGACAGTAGGCAAGTTTTTTGTGTAGACATGACAACATGAGAGAAATTGATAGCAAGTGTAATTCTGTAAGATTTAGCGAGCTCAACACCAAAACAGGTTATAGGGTAATATGCAGCTCTTTTATACATAAATACAGTATTTATTCTTGTGATGATTTTTAACGTTTTCAAAAGTACCGAAACACAAAATCCGTGTCCAGTAGGAACATGTGAATTTTATGTAAAATCGATTTGTCATTTTGCTGTGATAATTATAATTACCAAATTTAAACATCTTAAAATGAAAGAAAATAGTAATAAGAAGAAGCTATTAAACATTGTAGAAATCCCAAACAATCCAAAGACCATAATACTCGATTCCTCCTTTATTGCGGGTACGTTTTTCGCATTATTTGCATATCTCGTGGTTTCTAACGCGCCACGCCCTACCCTCACCCTACTCCCCCCCCCCCCCCCCGCCCCAATGGTTGTTTACATTAGTAACATTTCGAGGCAAACATCAACGTTGTAAAATCCAAGAAAAATCTGAGAGAATGTCACGAATACTGGTGAGTAAAATTTTAAAATTATAAAAATCATGTAGAACATTTTTGGCACAGACTGGCTACTTTTTCCTCTATCACTCCAGTGCCCCTAAAACTTGATATAGTTTTGCGATCTCAAATTTATCATGAATAGAGTATGGACGAAGCAGGAAGGTGGTTTCTCTCCAGTGTCCGTTCAACTTTGTCTGTTATAGTCGGGATTTTTTTTCGGTGTGGGAATGAAGCTATGAGGTATATCTATCTATCTATCTATCTATCTATCTATCTATCTATCTATCTATCTTCCAACACCCTCCGATCAGAGTGTATGCTAAAATATTTTCTCAACTGTGCACAAACTGCCACAAAGCATGAAATATAGAAGAAAAAGTAAAAATAACATAAATTTAGGGTTCGATCCGGTAATTGGGTTTGTCCGCTCCGATCCGGTGATAGCAGCCGCCTAAAGATGGAGGAGAACGGGAATCGAAAATGCGGGAGTCTTCCTGCTATTTTGACAGACTCAGAAAGTGACGTCGTAAAGAGCAGACGGCCAATTATTTAAAAAGTAGAGTAATTCTTGGACGAGATCTAGCGCGCTCGAAGCAGTTAAAGCAGGGGTGAAAACAGATCAGTGAGACGTGTTTTTTTTTTTTTTTTTTTTTTTTTCTATGTACAATCCTTATCCTGCTGACATAAATTTGAATATAAAACGACAATGTTACATATTTAATCTTAGTAGAACAGAATGCTCTAAATATGAATGAATAAAGTATCGGGGGATCGTGAAGCTACATATAATTGATAATCTGATTACAATAAAGTAGTTTAATGGAAAACGCCATGCATATTTGTGAACACTAATGAGATGCAAATTTGTCACGTGAATACTATCAGGAAATGTTGTCGATCTTTTCCGGAGGATAGCAAAGCGGGACATTAAAAATGGCGATCAAGAAATTGTACCGATGAAACAGCGTCTTCTTATTGCTCGAGAGAAGATAAGGGTTTTGTAACCAGTATTTTTCTGCACTTTGGTGGCGATATTAGTATTTTATCAGATTCAATAATTTATTTGAACTGCATAATTGTCTGATTCTAAGAAATATACAGGCTTTAAAGTGTCCTTAGGGTATACGCGTTTGTCATTTTTGCGACAAATACAGTTATTTGTCTAGTTTCGGGGTTTTATCTAGTTCCGAATAAGTGAAAAAACAAAAAAACAAAAAAAAAAAAAAAACATGAAATACACGACAGCGGTCAAAGAAAGCTTTATGGTTGCATTTGTATGGAGAAAACGTTGAAAATTAATTTTCTCAAAATAAGTTTAAGACTAATGGCTGAAACTTACAATGTATGATTAATGTAGTAAAATTATTAAGTTACTATCAAAACTTAGGCACCAGATTTCGCAGGGGCCTTCTGTTGAAGGGATGTTGACAATTTGTTTGAATGTTTCTGTACCATTGAAAAAAAATGGCTGCCATGCCAATATACGGTAAAAACACTTAAAAATCTTGTCCTCCAGTACTAAGAAACCTTTGAGGCTGAATCTTGATTTACAACATCAGGGACTCAATATCAACCAAGTTTGTTCAAATAATGAGACTAGGATGACTTTTGACCTTTTTGTGGTTTGGTCAAATTAAGCGTCCTAGTTGCTGTTGCAATGGAAGAAGTTGCAAGGCATTTGCAAAAATGCAATAACCGTTTTTTATCAGGTGAGCGAATTGTGGCCCATGGGCCTCTTGTTTTCATTAAATATCAACAAAGATATGACCCCTTACAACTTTTAAAGTTTGGTTACCATGCCATAAGAGCTGTCAGCATTTTTCTCAATCCCATGAAGCAACAGTTCATTGTCTGTAGTATGAATATTCTTCGAAATTATGGAAAACAAAAATGTTACATAAAGTCCAATGTTTAAAGCAGGGAGAGAATGAACAAGAGCTCCGCGAGCTGAGGCATCATACGCCCGTGGCAAGTAATCAGATGTAGCATATATACTGACTCCTGTACAATTCAATGCTCCAGATGTAAACTGTAAGTGGAGTCAGTTGGAAACCAAAAAATTACCGAATTTTCACATTACGAAAACACTCCTATTCAATTATATAGAAAATTTCATCTCCAAAAACTGAAACTTTTCAGATAAAAAACCTCTGATATTTTTCATATTTCTGCCCAAAACATAGATTGTGGGTACTCGTTAGAACCGCCTCGGCGAGGCGGTTCTAACGAGTACCCACAATTTATGTTTTAAGTGGAAATATGAAAAATAATGTACCCCTGTAAACCCCAGTTTTACTATATAAAAGTGGGGTTTAAGGGGGTCATAATTATATAGGCATGTTTTCGTGATGAAAGGGTCATAACGCTGCTAATATTTGGTGGACTGTAACCTTGAAATGATTTGCGCTGCTCCACATCACGGTCTAACAATAAATCAATTTTAGCTTTGTAGGAGTTAGCCGGAAATGAAAAGTTTATGGAAATGTTTAATGGGGCATAACTCTGGTAATATTTGGTATACTGTAACTTCGAAATATGTAAACACTGTATATGTATATACGACCCTATGTAAGATTTCAGCTCAGCTATTTCATACCTTGAGCAGATACAGTTATTTGGCTAGTTCCGGGTTTTAGGTAGTTCCGAATAAGGGGACAAATCGTCATCAAATAACACGACAGGGGAAAAATCGTCATCAAATTACACGACAGCGGTCAAATTTAAAAAGGAAAAATTGGTATGGTTCTGTCGTTCATTTATTCTTCTTCATATATCAGAAAATAAGTATGGGAAATATTACCTTATTGATCGATACGATCCGATTTCCCTAAGCAACACTACGCTTAACATAAACTTTGTAAATGTGTAAATAACATTCGCCTAGATATCCTTTAAGCAGGCAATCAATTAAAACATTTTTTTTTTCAACTATTGGGTGGAACATACTTTTCAACATCTGCTTAAATGCTCCCTGCAAGGATTTCAAACAAATCGCTTGTTTTCAACCATAAATCGATTGCTAATTTGTGCATCCGATTTGGTAAGGTGTTTACACACTTTGTGTTTAAACGTGTGTAGGTATCGATGTAGTGTACGTAAAAGAATCTGACACATATGACAGACGATTGAAGCAAAATATGAGCCTCGTCATGAGATAACCTGTTTTATGCCATATGCGAACAACAGACACAAAGTTTGTGCATCTGCGCAGTCTGATCAGCACCGTTGACGGTTGTTGTTCGCTGCCTAGACAGATAACTACCTATCAAAACTTTCAAGATCCTTGGTTGAAAACCTCGAAGACAGATTTCTCGTGTCGTCGCTTATATTATCTGCACTTTGACGAAGTACGGGGAGACATTTTAGGAGCATCACATGACGCTTAACATCAGTTACCATTGGATTAATTAACAATGGAAACACTTAAATTCACTGCAAACTTTATTTTGGGGCTTCAAAAGGGGATAAAAGAAGACCTTATGCGCATACTCTTTACAACTTCTTAAACCTCCCTGAAATATTTTTATACTGGAAAAATTATTAAGTCCAGAAAATAGGAGCGTGTGTACATGCCGAAAAATCGTTATGCCATGACTTATGTGATTTTGACTTAAAGGACCGATGTTAAGGTCTGTTAACCTGTCCCTTTATGACGAATGTCTTTATTTTTCTCTGAAACACATAATACAAGTTAATATAGAGAGGCTGTTGCATTAATCGAGGGATTTTTTTTTACAGATTCCTCGGTCATTATTCGGAACTAGCCAAATCAGTGGTGTGCTTCACAGTCATCGCAAGGACAGATAACCAAAGGCGAATGACAAATTCTTAAATGTGGTATTTCAAGGAAGTATAGTACTCTGTATTAGTCAAAAAAAATCAAGTTTTGATCAGTCAGTTATTTGGAAATCGTTACGAGGGTCGTGCAAAAAGTTCTGTCACTAATAGGCTTCCTTAGTTTTATCCCAGGCATATTTTAAAATGCTTCACTGCACTTGAATGGTGTGTTGAATAGCCAACGATACCCGTTTATTTCGTACAAATTAATTCCCAGCTGACCGAGTTATTTCAAATTGAAATAGATGCAGTCGTATACACTGACCAATTTACTTGTTACATTGGAACATGGACCAGAAGACTGAATTTCGTAGCTGTATTAAATGCCGCATTAGGCTTATTATAGATTCAAAGCAGATATTTAATGAATTGTATGGTATATATGGACCTCAGACCATTTCAATGCGCACAGTTTTTAGGTGGGTTAATGCTTTTAGTTTAAAAGCTGGGAAATTTTCTGTTGAAGATAATACCCGTCCTGGAAGGCCTAAAACCTCTGTTACCAAGGCTAACATCACTGCTGTAAAGATTGTGGTCGAACAGGATGCGCGATTGTCTGTCAAAGATATAGCTAGTTGTACTGGCATATCAGAAGGCAGTGTGCAAACAATTCTGAAAAAAGCGTTTGGACCTGAGAAAGGTTTGCGCTAGGTGGGTACCTCATTTGCTCACTGAGGAGCAAAAGACAATGCCTTAAATGTGCCCGGGAACTTTGAAAACATACAAAGGCTGTAATAGTCGGGTTATTTCTAACTTGCTAACAGGTGATGAAACTTGGATGCACATGGTTGAGCCACAAAGAAGGGCTAATAATATGCAATGGAAGCGAAAAGATCAAAAACACCCATGTACTGCCAAGAGAACCATAAGTTCGAAAAAGATGTTGTACGCAATTGTCTTTAATTCAAGTGGGCCAGTCGTTCAAGTGCCTTGTCCATCTGGTCATACAGTCACTGGCCGATTCTACAAGAATTCTGTACTGAAGAAAGTGAAAGAGTTTTACAATAAGAAACAACCAAGCAAAGGAGGATCAGGAGTCAACCTTTTACATGACAATGCCTCCTCTCATAAGTGTGAGGTTGTTAAGTCTTTTTTGGCTTCTGAAAAGGTGAAAGTTTTAAACCATCCACCTTATTCACCTGACCTGAGTCCCTGTGACTTCTTTTTATTTCCAAGGCTTAAGAAAATGCTTTCTGGAAATAAGTATACGTTTAGAAGTTCTCTTGGCAGCGCTATTTATCAGTGTCTCCAACAGATACCAAAAGAAGACAATTTATCTGCTTTTCGCGACTGGGGAAAAAGGTTACAAAAATGTGTTTCAGTAAATGGGGACTTTGAAGGTTTATAATAAAAATATGTTTGATAAAACGTAGCACTGAAGTAATCCGAACCCAGTGACAAAACTTTTTGCAGGACCCTCGTATGAAGCATAACCTTACCCGGAACTAGGGAAGTAACTGTTCCGTAAGAAATTATACATGTCGAAATACATTGTATTTTGAATTAAAGAAACTGTATTTTTTCAAAACTTGTCGCACCGTGCAGTCTGATCAGTCTTCGCCAAGCTCCAAGGATCAAAGATACTCCATGCGAACAGCGAGACACTGATCAGGTGGCGCGGATGTGTGGGGTTGATTTAATTCTTCGCTGGGTGCACATAACATGCATTATCTCACGATTAATCTTTACCATTCTCTGGGCTAATTCAAAACACCACAAACTG
Source organism: Anodontia alba (assembly GCA_964016985.1). Classification (NCBI taxonomy): domain Eukaryota; kingdom Metazoa; phylum Mollusca; class Bivalvia; order Lucinida; family Lucinidae; genus Anodontia; species Anodontia alba. The sequence continues at coordinate 65,990,982 of OZ024829.1, forward strand.
GTTATAGTTTCCCAAGAATATAGATTTTTACATTCATGCAAATTGTCTACTATGGAGAAAATTGGTTTCGGCTTTTTCATGCAAATTGTCTCCTGAGATAATTTGCATGAAAATGCCAAAACCTGTTGGCTGTTGAATTTTTTTACCCAGCGTGCTCAAGCGTTAATGAGAAAAAAAAAAAAAAAAAAAAAAAAAGACTGGTCGACCTTTATTTGTGCTGTACTTGTAATTAACAGATACACAATGCTTGTCTTTTATAGTTTTAACCCCTTAATACTGACACTATATCCCAAGGAAGATAAAAAAAAAAATAAATGAAATCCTTATAAAATTACTCATGTCGAACAATTTGTTTTGAATATATATATATATATATATATATATATATATATATATATATATATATATATATATATATATATATATATATATATATATATATATATATATAAGGCGTTCGAGCGGGGGTTCGAGGCGGGGGGTCAACTGAACCCTCGTTGGAGTCCACGTTATTTCATTTTCATGGGGAATTCTGAGAAAGTGCTGAGAAAATGGTCAAATAGAATCTCCTTCAACAAAGTTGAACCCCATTTTTAAAATTTCTGGATCCGCCCCCAGTGAAACGGAAGTAAAAATCTAATATTTTCCGTGTTGCATAAACAAGCGCATGCAGACGATAAGTAAATTAAGTATGAAGAATCTTACTTTAACCCTTTGAGCGAGGAGCAAAATTCTAGCAGACAATATTTTATAATTTTTTATCTTTTCTGATAAAATAAGGCTTGACATTTCATGTGAATCTTCTGCTAAAAACATGAAATGACAAAACCGTTTTAGGAAATGTCAAGCGTAATTTTCTCTAAGAAAGAAATTGTCTGCTGCAGTTGTGATTGGTATTTTAAGGGTTAATAATGGGAGGTATTCAGGGGTTTCATTAACGCTTAAAGCGCACCAATCACCAATTGGATTTTTTTCTTCTTTTTTGCTGTGTTTTTGTTGTTTTGTGTTTGTTTTGTTTTTTTGTTGTTGTTGTTTTTTTTTTGTTTTTTTGTTTTTTTTTCAGAGTAAATAAGACTGAACAGTTCATGTTATTCAATCGTCTTATTTTCTCTGAAAAATGGAAAAAAAAAAAAAAAGAGAGAGAATACCGTCTGCTGCAAATGCTTGGCGCTTTCAGGATTAATTATATGTTATCAGATAGCTTTCCCGTGACATAGCACCTTACAATACGCTCCTCCAACTCTATTCAGACAAACTACTTTTCTTGTTTTCCTCTCGAACGATATAAGTAACCCATCTACCCTGTTACCTTACGTATTCGGTCAGACTGACTGAGCGACGCAGACCTAGATCAGACGCCACAGAACAATGCGTCTTATCAGGGTCTGCACCGTTTGCCACTTATCAAGATACACATATTGGTTGTTAAATGGATTTGTTCAAAGTTGATGACAAGTATGATAACGTAAAAAAAAAAGGAACGTTACCGACCACTAACCCAAAAATCTTTCACCAGTTTTCATGACTTTATTCTACGTCCAGCACTGATGAATTTTAGTAGCAAACACGGAAAGCATCCGCTGGCCCAGCACTTAGCCTCTCTACTTTTTATCAAGAGGCATCGGTCAGATTGGAGGTGGTGAGGATTTGGTGCCCGCTTGGCGTCTCTTTCAAAATTATTTAAGTCATATCGAAAGGCTCTGTGCAATGAAGCCACAGTTTAGTTCAGTCTTCGTAGAGTGCCCTCGTTTCTTTATCGAGGCACCTCCATATGGTGTTAGGAATTTACAGACGAGCTCTGTATCAATCAATAAACTGCTGAAGGTTATATACAGTTGGAGTATTTACAGCATTAACTATATCACTCTGTATACCGGCAATTAAGGCATGATTTTTTCTATGGATCTATTCTATATATTCTCTGGAATATCGTTCCAATGTCTCCAAACTATACTGATTGTTTATATAAAATGAAGCATCTAGTGTGAGCTGAGTAAACAGTTCTGGGTTTTGCAGGTCACGTTTCAGTTCTTCAGGGAGAACCAAACTACTTCGTAATTATTCTGTATAAATTTCCCTTTCTGGAGTATATACTGAGCAGTCTGCTATTTAGTGATGCCTTATTTCAAGTGCAAGACAGGATTCCAGACACAGAAGTTCTGAAAAGGGCAGGGATGCAGAGTGTACATACTCTTCTGACATTGGCACAGTTAAGATGGACAGGCTGTTACCAGAATGCCGGATGAATGTTTGCCAAAGAAAATCCTCTATGGAGAACTACAAGTCGGAAAACGCTCCCATGGTAGTCAAAAGCGATATAAGGACACCCTCAAAGCTTCACTTAAAGACTTCAACATACCAACTGAGTCATGAGAACAGATTGCACAGGATCGAGCAAAGTGGCGAGGTCTCATAAGAAGGGGTGGTGAATACGAAGCAAAAAGAATCAGCGGCCAAACAGAAAAATGCGCAGCGGAAAACCAGAGCTAAGGCATCACCAACAGAGCTTTCTTCCTCATACCTCCCTTGTTCTATCTGCAACAGGCAGTTTAGAGCTAAGGTTGGTCTCATCAGCCATCTTAGAACACACAAACAATAACACTTCACGCATTTGATAAGGATTGGTCATTGTCAGTAATGACAGACGAACGATATTTCAAGTGCAGCCAGACACAGTTTACATGTGCTGTCCACTGTGTATTTTGCTAAAAGCAGGCCTATTGCCTGGCAATATGTAAGTGCCAGTAAGGAGTTAACTCTTCAGCTGAGCTCTTTTATTAACTGACAAACTGTTGCTAACTGTGGACCAGAGCGAATGTGCTTTCCCTACGCAGGCGCGCAGCCAGGCGGAAGCTATATAGCCCGAGCTTCAACATAAATTTGGCAATTTATCCTTATTTTCACCTCAAACTTGTTCAGATGACATCTAATGGACCGGGCTACAGCATATCCTACAAGACCTCATGCCCGCTACGCAATGACTCAGATCACTCTACGCATTTGTGCAGGCTGATCAGTCATTGCTTTGCGCTAATTCGCCAAACATCCAAGCTTTCTTTAGACGAATGCTGGGCGCACATGAAATCTTGTAGGAGGCTGAAATTTCAGAGATTCTATTAGCAGGCTTCATCTTCATAAAGGTCCTGGCTACGCCCCTGCTATGGTAAATGAATTTGGATTGACATATTTCAGAGAGGAATTTTCGTTTAATTCTGGAGTTGAGAATTAGCTCATAACTGTACGGCACAGAGTATTTGATTATCACTCACCCATCGCCTCGATACACAGAAACTGAAATACTGTTGACAATGGAAATGCATCATCTTTCATCAGATATCATGTTTTCGTATTTTTGTCTTCATGAAATGAGGGTGAACACTGTCAAATGGGCGATCTGCCCAGATAAAATACATCTTGAAAGTGCTAAATGAAAATGTCTTCCGTGTGAACAGAAATGCTCAGATTAGCCAGTCATCTGCCTGGGACTATATAAACTCTTTCTTATACCCCGCCACACAATAGTGACGGGCTATTATGGTATCACGTTCGCTGTCTGTGTGTCCGTTCGTCTGTCGTACATCCGTTTTTTCGTTTCCGGACGTTAACTCAATACATTTTCACCAAACTTGGTGTGTGCATTGATATTGTGGAGATCTGGTTTGGGATTGTTAATGGGCAAATTTCGTCAATGTCTGACAGAGTTATCTATCCGCGACAGGTCAGTATTTTCATTTCCGGATGATAACTTTAGTAAATTGCAATGGATTTTCACCAAACTTGGTGTGTGCATTGAAGTTATTTTTTTTAGCTCTGGCACCTATTTTGTTCAGCAAAGCAGAACCATTTTAGCAATTTTGGTAAAGCGGCATAAGAGGAACATTGCTGTGAAATTATTTTGAAATCAGGCCACTGGCCACAGAGACGTCGTTTAAAGTTTTTTTTCTATTCTTAGCTCTGGTGACCATTTTGTTCAGCAGAGCAGAACAATTTTGGCAATTTTGGTAAAGGGGTCTAAAAGGAACATTTCTATGAAATCATTTTGAAATCAGGCCACTGGCCAAGAAGCAGATGTTGTTTAAAGGTTTTTGTTTTTCTATTTTTAGCTCCGGCAGCCTTTATGTTCAGCCAAGCAGAAACATTTTAGCATTTTGGTAAAGGGCCATAAGAGGAAAACTTCTGTGAAATTACTTTGAAATCGGGACACTGGCTGCGGAGGAGATGTCTTTTAAAGGTTTTTCTATTTTTAGCTCTGGCCGCCATTTTGTTCAGCCAAGCAGAACCATTTTAGCAATTTTGGTAGAGGGCCATTGGAGGAACACTTCCGTGCATGGGCCATTGGCCTAGGATGAGATGTCGGTTGAAGATTTTCTGTTTTTAGCTCTTGTGATCATCTTGTTCATTGGAGCAGAGCCATTGTAACCATATTGGAGTTCCGATCGACACAATTTTTTCTCGTTTCGATCCAGAAGTCATCCTGTTGATACAGAGCCAGTTTTGCCTCAAATCGGTTTGGAAAGAGATGTCAAAAATTGATTTTCAAGATGGCAGCCATCTTGGATTTTTCTATTGGCCCATTTAGCTACTTTGTGTCTACTAGGCGCCCGGTCTGACGTCCTCTTCGGAAGTTAAGACGTAACGGAAGAAAGAAAGAAAGAAAATGCTCATCATCAATTCAACTGGAGAAGTCCAAAATATGAATTCTCAACATTTTTCCACATAAATGTATGCCAAAGATATGACCTTGCCATAAAAAGGTCAAACTTCAACATAGGACCACCATTTTAGCAATGTTGGTAGATCTCCTGTCGCTGATGACTTGTGCGAAGACTAGGCCCCTTGGCTTATTTGGTGGAGAAGAATACTTTTAAAGGTTTTTATCATATATGGGCATAGCGGCCATCTTGGTCAATGGACCACGACCATTTTAGCAATCTTTCATTCCCCTGTCCCAAGGAGGCTCCACATAAAATTTGAGCAACATTGGCCCAGAGGTTTCAGAGAAGTCATTTGAAATTATCAATATATTCCCATACAATTGCACGGGGCCCAAACAAATGCATATGGAAGCAAACTTGAGCTGGCTGTTAAAAGGTCAAATGTCAATGTATGACCCTCATTTTAGCAACTTTGGTAGACCTCCTATTCCCTATGATTTGTGCAAAGTTTCAGCCTCAAGGCATCCTCTGTTCTGGAGAAGATTTTTAAAGGTTTTTATCATATATGGGTATGGCGGCCATCTTGGTCAATGGACTGCAACCATTTTAGTAATCTTTCATTTCCCTGCCCTAAGGAGGCACCACATGAGCAACATTGGCCCAGAGGCTTCAGAGGTCATTTGAACTTAATTCTCAACATTTATCCACAAAAATGTATAGCGCCCAAACAAATGCATAGGGAAGCAAACTTGGCCTTGCCATAAAAAGGTCAAATGTCAATATGCAACCATTATTTTAGACCTTTGGTAGACCTCCCGGCCCCGATGATTTGTGCAAAGATTCAGCCCCATGGTTCTGGAGGAGAAGATTTTTAAAGGTTTTTACCATATATGGGCATGGCGGCCATCTTGGTCAACTGACAGCAGCCATTTTAGCAATCTTTCGTTCCCCCAACCTAAGGAGGCTCCATATGAAATTTGAGCAAAACTGGCTCAGCATCTTCAGAGGATAAGTCATTTGAAAATGTTAACAGACCGACGCATGGACGCACGACAGACAAAACGCGATCACTATAGCTCATCCTGAGCACAGCTCAGGTGAGCTAATAAACTTGGTAGACCTTGAGTCCTTGATGCTATATACTAGGATTCAGCTCCAAGGCTTTCTTGGTTCTGGAGGAGAAGATTTTTAAGCTTTTACCATATATGGACATGGCAGCCATCTTGTTCAATAGCGCGGAACCATTTGAACAAATTGGCGATACTCTTTCGACAGACGGCCCCATCTGAAATCTGCTGAAAATGGCTTGAGCGGTTTCAGAGAAAACATTTAAAAATTACATAATTTTATACAATCATGCATATAGCCCAGGGGCAAGGGCAGATAACCCCCATGGGACAAAATTTTGGTTTGAACTAAAATGTTTTACTTCCGTAATCACACATTGTAATTTTCAGCCATTAGTCTTTGATACATTTTGTACTTTTCAACATTTTCTCCATACAAATGCATGGGGATGTAAATTTGACCTTGCCGTAAAAAGGTCAAATGTCAACCTACCGTCATCATTTAAAAAACTTGGTTGACCTTGAGTCCTCAATGCTATATACCAAGATTCAGCCCCAAAGCTTTCTTGTTTCTGGAGAAGAAGATATTTAAGCATTTTTACCATATATGTGCATGGTGACCATCTTGTTAAGTGGCGTGGAACTATTTTAACAAATTGGCAATACCCTTTCCACAGAAAGCCCCATGTGAAATCTGGAGAGAATTTCTCAAGTGGTTTAAGAGAAGAAGACGTTTTTAAGATTACAAGATTTTATTCAAAAAAAAAAAAAAAAAAAGATTTTATTCATGTATATAGCCCAGGGGCAAGGTCAGATAACCCGGGGGACAACATTTTGATTGTAACTAAAAGGGTTTGCTACTTTGATCACACACATTAAGTTTCAGCCATGTCTTTAATACGTCTTGAGAAACTGATTTTTCAATATTTTCCCCATACAAATGTGTAAGGATGCAAATTTGACCTTGCAGTAAAAAGATTAAATTTCAACCTAGGGTCATCATTTGAACATATGTAGTAGACCTTGAGTCCCTGATGCTATTTACCAAGATTCAGCCTCAAAGCTTTCTTGGTTCTGGAGAAGATTTTTAAGTGGTTTTACCATATATGGGCATGGCTGCCATTTTACTGAACGGAGCGTGACCATTTGTACAAATTTTCAATCCCCCTTTGACAGAAGGCTCCATGTGAAGTTTGAAGAAAATTAGCCCAGGGGTTTCAGAGAAGAAGTCTTTCAAAGGTGTGGACGGATGGACAGACAACGGACGGGGAGTGATCCGTGACAATAGCTCATCCTGAGCCTTCACCTCAGGTGAGTTAATAAACCATTCACAACTCTATATGAGATTTTCTCATTCACAAAAGCACACATATAGTTTCAACAAAACACTTCAAACAGAGTAGCAGTTACTTTAAGGAAATGAAATATGGATAAATGTGGAAAATACAATTTATACACTTACAATATATGGACAGAAATACAGATATCAAGCAGAAAAAAATCACTGTGTGGTGAAGTGTGTAAATCCATCAGTCAAGTGCTGGTCAAATAAGACGACTGTTGACCATTTATGGTCTTTAAATGGTGTTCTATTTTTGAAGATTGTTGCATTTTTGACATTATCCCTCGTGAAAAGACTCAATTAATGTGAGTCTTCTGTTGTTGTTGTTTTTTTTTTTTGTTTTTGTTTTTTTTGTTCTGTATTTCCAAAAGGACTCCCCTTTCAGATTACTCTCTACAACAGACAACTGATACATCATATATATAACAGCTATCAGATCAAGTTTCAAATTTATATATATGGTTGAGCAAGGTTGATTTACCTATCTACACTGTACAGGTAGATTTACCAAGCAAGAACGAATATAGGCGACCATATGTGAATTCATGCACATAAAAGGGTTGATTTTGTCATATTTTGTTGCAAAATTACCTAGAACCACTTTTTATATTTCTTTCGGGTTTGTTATTCTGCACTTCTTAGACCTCATGTAACTAAAGTTAGAATGTCGTAGAGATCATAGTGTTTTCATCCCACATTGTTATTTTCTGTGTAACCATCCAAAGCTGGGGATTTGTGGGCAATCAGATCACTCTATTCTGTGTACTCTTATTCCACTGAGGCTCCATATGGGAAAAAAGAAAATGTGAATACATCCCTATATAGGGACGACAATATAGACACATTAGTTTTTTGGGGTTTTTTTTGGCTTTACAAATAAATCACAGATTTCTTCAAAATGTGGATATCCCTACATAGGGAGAGCAGGATTTCCAGGTGTATGAACATTGCTAATGAAGGATATGCCTGTATATGATATTTACGGTAATATGGCAAATTCCCATTCTTATGCAATATTACTTATGCCATCGTTTTTATTTTTTTTATTTTTCTTTTTTCAATACTAATTTTTCTCAACCTTCTTAATTTTTCCCTTAATGCACCTCATAATTTTGCATTTGACATACATGTACAAAAACTTGTCAACAATAATATATGCACAAAATGGCTGATATCGAGATGGATTTCAACCCTAAGTCACTTTCAAAGGCTATCAGAAGGACAGTTTTTATTAAACCAGAATTCTTTTGTCCTGTAAATGTTGTTATTCTCTAGCTTAATTCTACACCGTTTGTCAAACGGTTTGACAGTCTCTTAAAATGCGTGAATCCACATACAGTCACCAATATTTGTCCTTTACCTGTACAATAAGTCTCATCAGGGCCTTAGCTGTTTGCTAACAGAGTCACTGGATACTGTAGAATAACCAAGGGACATAAGATCAGCTGATCCCAGTCTTCACTGTCTGTAATATTCCTCCAAGACAAAGCTTACATGGCAATATGTTAGTTATCTTGCATCTGAATTAAATGTTTGAACCACATCATGAGAATAAAATAATGTCTCTGGGGCATATGTGAAAGTAAAGCCCCTGGCCATCCAGTCAGGTTTTACAATGTGATAAGAACCTTTGCTATACATCATTATACTCTAGTGTATCCAACCATTCTGTAAGCAGACAGCAAAGACCCAGTCAGACTGAGGTGATGTTCATGCTGATCTGGGCCTATGTTGGCCAAATCTGCCAAACAAGAGGCCCATGGGCTACAACACTCACCTGAGTTAACTGCTGTAAGTTAATCAGGTCATTTACTCATCATTCCCTATTAGCCTTTCAAGTTTCAAGGCAATTGCTTAAACAGTTTTTGAGATATCTTGCTTGTTTGGACCCAGGGGCATGACTGGCAGGATTTATGTAGGAGACCACTAAACATTGCTACATACTTAACCTGTCAGCTACTCGTCTCATGGTATCTGAGAAGAAGATTTTTGGAGGCTCTTTAGCTATATAGTGCTATTTAAACATATGACCCCCTGGGGCATGGCCAGTTTGAAGCCCTGGGGCTTGATTGGCAGGATGTACACTGTATGCAGGGGAACACTAAACATTCCTATATACAAAATATACAAGAGGCCCACGGGCCACGGGTCGCTCACCTGAGTGACATAGCCACTGCAGATATGCAGATGTTATGCAACTTTTTTCCAATCCTGTCATCGCAACTAATGAAAAGATCATTATTTAAGCAATTCTTAATTTTGAAGAAGAATATATATGGCATGCCAGTCAGTTGAGCGTGATCATTTGAACAAACTCTAAATGGCAGCCAGCTTGGATTTATGATCGGCACGATTTCAGCTATTTTTGATCTACGAGTCACCCCAATGCTTCCTACCAAGTTTCGAGTCAACTGGCCTTTCGGTTAGATTTTCAAGATGGCTGCCATGGCGACCATCTTGGATATCCGAATGGCACGATTTTAGCTATTTTTGATCTACAAGTCACCCCAATGTCTCCTACGAAGTTTGGAGTCAATTCACCTTTCGGTGCAGGAGAAGAAGCTAAATATAGATTTTCAAGATGGCTGCCATGGTGGCCATCTGGGATTTTGGATCAGAATGATTTTAGCTATATTTGATCTACAAGTCACCCTGATGCTTCCTACTAAGTTTCGAGTCAAGTGACTTTTGGGTTTAGGAGAAGAAGCGAAAAATAGATTTTCAAGATAGCCGCCATAGCTGCCATCTTGGATTTATGATCAGCATGATTTTACCTTTTTTTGATCTACAAGTCACCCAAATGCTTCCTACCAAGTTTCGAGTCAACTGGCCTTTCGGTTCAGGAGAAGAAGCGAAAAATAGATTTTCAAGATGGCTGCCATGGCACCCATCCTGGTTTTACGATTTGCATGATTTTAGCTATTTTTGATCTACAAGTCATCCCGATGCTTCCTACCAAGTTTGGAGTCAACTGGCCTTTCGGTTCAGGAGAAGAAGCAAAAAATTGATTTTCAAGATGGCTGCCATGGCGGCCATCTTGGATTTCCGATCGGCAGGATTTAGCTATTTTTGATCTACAAGTCACCACGATGCTTCCTACCAAGTTTGGAGTCAATTGGCCTTTCGGTTCAGGAGAAGAAGCGAAAAATAGATTTTCAAGATGGCGGACATGCCGGCCATCTTGGATTTATGAGCGGCACGATTTTAGCTACTTTTGATCTACAAGTCACCCTGATGCTTCGTAGCAAGTTTGGAGTCAATTGGCCTTTCGGTTCAGGAGAAGAAGCGAAAAATAGATTTTCAAGATGGCGGCCATGGCGGCCATCTTGAATTTCCGATTGGCACATTTTAGCTATTTTTAATCTACAAGTCACCCTGATGCTTCGTAGCAAGTTTGGAGTCAATTGGCCTTTCGGTTCAGGAGAAGAAGCGAAAAATAGATTTTCAAGATGGCGGCCATCTTGGATTTCCGATCTGCATGATTTTAGCTATTTTTGATCTACAAGTCACCCTGATGCTTCCTAGCAAGTTTGGAGTCAATTGGCCTTTCGGTTCAGGAGAAGAAGCGAAAAATAGATTTTCAAGATGGCAGCCATGGCGGCCATCTTCGATTTCCAATCGGCACAATTTTAGCTATTTTTGACCCTTCCCTCAGAATGATGGGTTAAAATATAGTTTACATGTGTCTTCTTATCTTAAAGCTATAGAATAATTTGTTGTTGGTTTTTTTTTTGTTTATTTTAAAGCATTTCTCCATCAAAATGTATGTTATGAAGTTACTCTTTCGAACTGTCTCAGAAAACAATACCCACAACATTTATCCTAAATTATTACCTCATACGTCTTCTTATCTTAAAACTATAGAAAAATTTGGTTTTTTTGGGGGGTTTGTTTTTGTTTAATTTAATGCATTTCTCAATTAAAATATATATGGTATGTAGTTACTCTTTCGATCTGTCTCAGAAAACAGTATCCACAACATTTATCCTAAATTATTACCTCATATGTCTTTTTATCTTAAAGCTATAGAATTTTTTTTTTTTTTTTTTTTTTTTTTAATTTAATGCATTTCTCCATTAAAATATATATAGTATGTAGTTACTCTTTCAAACTGTCTCAGAAAATAATACCCACAACGTTTATCCTAAATTATTACCTCATATGTCTTCTTATCTTAAATCTATAGAATAATTTGCCTTTTTTTTTTTTTCTTTTTTTGTTGTTTATTTTAATGCATTTCTCCATCAAAATATATATGGTATGTAGTTACTCTTTCGAACTGTCTTAGAAAACAGTACCCACAACATTTATCCTAAATTATCACCTCATATGTCTTCTTATCGTAAAGCTTTAGAATTTTTCTTTTTTTTTTTTTTTTTGTTTAATGTAATGTATTTCTCCATCAAAATATATATGGTATGTAGTTACTCTTTCGAACTGTCTTAGAAAACAGTACCCACAGCATTTATCCTAAATTATCACCTCATATGTCTTCTTGGAGCTATAGAAAAAGTCGGGGTTTTTTTATTTAATGTATTCTCCATCAAAATATATATGGAATGTAGATACTCTTTCGAACTGTCTCAGAACACAGTACCTACAACATTTATCCTAAATTATTACCTCATATGTCTTTTTATCTTAAGCTATAGAAAAAGCTTATCCAGACATCAAAGCAAAATAGATATACAAAGTTCCATAATTTATGTTGATACAACAGTTTTTAATATGAAATACTTATTAAATATGATTCTGTTTTCTTCTGTTTTATCTAAAATTTACTAATACACAAAACAAAAACTTGTAATACCCGGTACATGCAGTACACAGACAGGCTTCTAAACAATGTTTATGTTATCCCTTGAACTCTGATGGTCAGCTTTTTTTTTTATATAAACAATTTATTGGAGAGGGAATGATTTTAACAAGATGGTGAATTAGATAAGGAACATTAGAAAGGCAATAAAAGTCAATCACTTCTAAGAGTACATTTTGCATTTTACTAGTCGGATATCTCCAAGATTAGTTGCTGCTATCAAAGAGGTGAGGCAAGCAGTAAGTAGTAGATGGCCCTTAGTTAATTAAGTAAATTAATAATTATAATTGATTGATGAAAATAATATTGATATCTGACTAGTAGCTAGTCTATGGGTGGGGTAGATCAGTTTTCTTTTGAATTTCATTCAGAATTATTCTACTCCTTGGTGTTTAATATATGTCATGTTTTCAGTTGGAAAAATTAACATTTTTAACACTGCTTATTAACTGCTTGAAAAAAAAAGATTATTTATTCCAGGTCTATGGCTTTTAGTTAATTTATTTTAATTAACTCTTAAAAATTGGACACCAAAAATGTCAAAAAAAAATTAGGTCTGAGCAAATAATGTAGATCTGGATGAGGACACTCTGTTGTGCACACATTTTTTTGTTTTTTTGTTGTTGTTTTTATGTTTTGTTTTTTCAAAGATTTGACCTAGTCTTTGACCTGACATGATTCAGTTTGGAACTTGACCTAGTAATTGTTAAAACAAACTTTATCACAAAGTTTCATGATGATCCACTGAAAAATGAAGCCTCTATATTGTGTACACAAAGTTTTTCAATGATTTGAACTAGTGACCTAGTCTTTGAACCAACATTACCTGTATCAGGTCTCGTCCTAGATATTATTCATAGAAACATTTGAATGAAGTTTCAAAAATATTCAATGGAAAATGAAGCCTATAGTATGTGCACAAGGTTTTTCTTAGATTACACCTACTGACCTAGTTTTTTGCCGGAAGTGGTCCATATTTGAACTTGGCCTAAACACTGGCAAAAAAAAACATTCTGAAAACTTTTGTGAACATCCTTGAAAAATGAAGCCCCTGTTGTGTACACAAGGTTTTTCAATTATTTGATCTAGTAACCTAGTTTTCAAACCTACATGACCCATATTTTAACTTAACATATATAGTCTTCAAGCAAACATTCAAACAAAGTTTCATAAAGATTCGATGGAAAATGAAACCTCTATTATGTACACAAGATCTTTCTAAGATTTGACCTTGTGACCTAGTTTCCGACCTGCATAACCGAGATTCAAACTTGGCCTAGATATTTCATGCAGATAAACATTCGGAGAAAGTTGCATTAGATTGGATCAAAACTGTGCCCTCTAGAGTGTATATGCAAGCAGTAGTTGACAGACATATGATGGATGCATGTCCCAACGTACAAGGAACATCATAGAATATCCCAAAAGCTCACCATAAGCACTTCTTGCTCAGGTGACCTAAAAGTATCACAACTACATCTGATATTACTATGAATTTGCCATTTACATGTAGAGTTTTATTACATATAGAGCCGGCCTTGGTGGCTCAGTTTGATGCGCCGTCCAACTGGAGACCAGGAGGTCACGGGTTCAACCCCCGCCGGGGTTGGCAACATTCTTTCATGGAGATTTGATCTTGAAATATTTTCTACGGTCATTCTCTCCCTTCCGCTGATTCAAGAAGGGCAGTTGTAAGTTTCTGGCGAAAGAATGTGCACAATACTGGTAACCGCTTAGAGGACTAAGCCTGCCCAGTAAACGTGTGGTAAGGTAAACTGACCGTGCTTGACATGACCTCATTGGGTTGACTGGGCCGTAAAACCTCAACAGAAACAAATTACATGTAGAATTTTACATGTAGAATTTTATGCGTAAAATTTTACATGTAGAATTTTTATGCGTAAAATTTTACGTGTAGAATTTTACGCATAAAATTTTACATGTAGAATTATACATGTAGACCAAATTGTATTCCTAGATTTACATGTTGAATTTTATATGTAGAATTTGACATGTAAATCTGAAAATTTGTGATCTTGACTACATGTATTTACGCGTCAAAAATACCTGTTCATTGAAAATTGACATGTAATTACATGTCATTATGTGGAAAAACATGTAATTACATGTAAAATTTTACATGTCAAGTCTCTTCTCATCAGTTGTTCTCTCCTTTTTGATTTTTATGTACTAACACGTAAAAGCCCCTAAATGGATTGGCCAATACTCCGCATTATCTGGCATTACATGTAAAGACACGTAAATACATGTCTTTACATGTTTTTCTGAGGAAAGGGGATCTACAAGTCACCCTGATGCTTCCTAGCAAGTTTGGAGTCAAATGGCCTTTCGGTTCAGGAGAAGAAGCGAAAAATAGATTTTCAAGATGGCGGCCATGGTGGCCATCTTGGATTTCCGATTGGCAGGATTTAGCTATTTTTGATCTACAAGTCACCAGGATGCTTCCTACCAAGTTTGGAGTCAATTGGCCTTTCGGTTCAGGAGAAGAAGCGAAAAATAGATTTTCAAGATGGCGGCCATGGTGGCCATCTTGGATTTCGGATCAGAACGATTTTAGCTATTTTTGATCTACAAGTCATCCAGATGCTTCCTACCAAGTATCAAGTCAATTGGCCCAGGGGTGTAGGAGGAGTAGGCTTTCAAAACAATTGTTGACGCCGCACGACGGATGACACACGACGGACGACGTACATTGACTGATCACAATAGCTCACCATGAGCACTTCGTGCTCAGGTGAGCTAATAAGCTGTGGGCCTCATGGTATCAGAGAAGAAGATTTTTTAAGTTTTTCCCATTATAAGTCTGTGGGAGATAATGACCCCCGAGGCATGGCCAGTTTGGACCCCAGGGGCTTGATTGGCAGGATTTATGTAGGAGACCACTAAACATTGCTGTGTACTTAATCTGTTAGCTCACCGCCTCATGTTTTCTGAGAGGAATATTTTTGAAGGCTCTTTAGCTATATAGCTCTATTCAACATATACCCCTTGGGGCGTGGCCAGTTGAAGCCCTGGGGCTTGATTGGCGGGATTTATGCAGGGAACCACTCAACATTGCTACATATTAAATGTATAAGCTGTCGGCCTCATGGTTTCAAGAAAGAAGACTTTTTTAAGTTTTTCCCATTATAAGTCTATGTGAATTCACGACCCCCGTGGGGCATGGCCAGTTTGGACCCCAGGGGCTTGATTGGCAGGATTTATGAAAGGGACCACTAAACATTGCTTTATACCAAGTATATAAGCTGTGGGCCTCATGATTTCAGAGAAGAAGATTTTTTAAGTTTTTCCCCATTATCAGTCTATGGGAGCTATATATCAGCATGGTGGCCATCTTGATTTACGGACGGTGACCATTTTTAGAAATTTTCAATTCTCCTTTAACGCCAGGCTCCACATGAAGTTTGAAGAAATTTGGCCCAGGGGTTTCAGAGGAGAAGTTGTTCAAAGGTGTGAAATGACAGACAAACGGACAGACGGACAACAGACGACGGACGGGGAGTGATCACAATAGCTCATCCTGAGCCTTTGGTTCAGGCGAGCTAAAAAGCATATTTTTTACATGGTGAAGGATCATTTAGAAATATCAAAACAAAATAGAAAAAGAAAGAAGAAAAATAAAAGATAAGCAAGCCAGTATTTTTGCTGAAATCAAGTTTAATCCATATATTGAATATAAGCCCACATTCAAGTGCAGATATATATATAAGTGGTTGGTTATATGAAAGAAAAAAAACAGCACTTTGATATGTTCAACAAAACCATAGATCAACATGTGAACAGTCCAAAAACATTTCCAAACTTTTGGCATGATTTAATGCAAATCTATCTGTCATAACTACCTATGCACAAAACGTCTTATTCTATCATTGGTTTAAAAAATTCAAACATTTTTAATTTTCCCATAGTAAAAATGGCTGCAAAATATGCAAACATCAACAGAGTAGATACTTTGGATGCAGGTTTTCAACAAGTTCCACTTGTTCAAAATTTCTGAAATTTTCACAATATTGTTATGGAACATCAATAATATAAAATCAGTGAAGAAAAGTAGAAAATATATTTAGACACATTTTTGGCCATAAAATTAATTTTGCGGTAAAGATTTGGAAACAACGCACAGGAACAGAAACTCCAAATGGTTACTTAAAAGACATTGTCAATAGAAAATCAATGTTCCCATTTAGAATAAAATGCCAAGCAAATAATGTCTTTCTGAGGGATGTTGAAAGCATAGCAAGTGCCCACAAGGTACATTTTTGTGGAGTAACATATTTATCTTGATATCTTTCTTATCTAGAACTATAAAAGCCATGTCATTTTCACCATACAATACAGGGAGAAAGGAAGGTTTTAAATGCGACAGATTTTTGCAATAAAGAGGTTATTAGAAGTAACCAACAAATTGAAAAGCTGGCTTAAAAATTACCAAATTCCGAAACTTGATCCCCATAATATTGTATACCTCAAACATACCTGTTTTCACTACAATGGATGTGGGAACATGGGTGTATTTGTTTACATAACAAGTAGTCAGCCTTTTTCCTGCTGAAAAATTAAGACCCTAATTAGTCTGTGTAACTACAATGTACTGAGGTCATCACTGCATACGAAAAAAACTAAGTTCTTCAGAGGTGATACCATTATAACCTTTACCACTCTCTGGGCTAATTCAGCTGACGACAAATTAACAATATTTTTCTTATTTTTCCAAGAAAACAAGCACTGACAATTCATGCAAATTGTCTCTTAGGACACATTATCCATGAAAAGTCAAAGCCTATTTTCTGGCAAAAACAAGAAACATGCCTATATAATTTTGACCCCCTTAAACCCCACTTTTATATTGTAAAATTGGGGTTTACAGGGGTATACATTATTTTTCTTATTTCTGCTCAAAACCATAGAATGTGGGTATAGTTAGAACCACCTTGTTGAGGCAGTTCTAACGAGTACCCACAATCTATGTTTTGAGCAGAAATATGACAAATATCAGAATTTTTTATCTAAAAAAAATCATTTGTTTGGTGGTAAAATTTTCCGTATACAGTGGCTGCTTAATACAGTTCAAATATATAAGTCTATGAGTTTTCGGGCAACTTTCCTCTGGCTGCTTAATACAGGTTGGCTGCTTAATAGAGGTGACCACTAACACAGGTTTGACGGTATTTGAATAGGCATGTTTGCGTAATGGTTATCTGCTGAAATTTTTACCCGGCATGCAGAGCCTTAAATCTAAACTGGCTAAACAGTGGCAGAGAACTGTAAGTAGTACTAGTATCTTTGTTGTCATATAGATTACTCAAGCTGTTTTGGCAGAACTGTACGCAGTACTAGTATCTTTGTTATCACATAGATTACTCAAGCTGTTTTGGTAGAACTGTACGCAGTACTAGTATCTTTGTTGTCATATAGATTACTCAAGCTGTTTTGGTAGAACTGTACGCAGTACTAGTATCTTTGTTGTCACATAGATTACTCAAGCTGTTTTGGCAGAACTGTATGCAGTACTAGTAGCTTTGTTGTCACATAGATTACTCAAGCTGTTTTGGTAGAACTGTACGCAGTACTAGTATCTTTGTTGTCACATAGATTACTCAAGCTGTTTAGGTAGCTTTGCTCTTGTCCAAACAGAAGCTTTCTGGAAGTCTTTACAATCCCGCAGACACAAAAAACTTTCTGGAATAAATAAATAAACAAACTGAAATTATCTCAAATTATTTGAGGATAATGTTTGACAAAAAACCCATAAATTTGTACAAATTTTATTGCCCTGTTTTACTATGAATATGGCTGACATCATACATGTAGCTCCAATGACATTATGAAAACATGCCCAGTGCTTGCATTAAGGGAAGTCTGGGAGTCAGAGACTCCCAAAAATTGCACTGGGACTTCCAAAAATCAGTGCTAGGAAGTCTGGGACTCCCAAGTTTTAAAGATTCCGACCATTTATAAAAAGAATTTAGAAAGAATTTGTATGTTGTTTAGCTTAAAAATGGCAGTTTTACTCCATAAATGAGAGTTTAAGAATATGGAGGTTAAATGTTCGGAAGTGAGAGAAACAATTTGATTACCTGGACTTCCAGATATTAGAATTAGGAAGTCCTGGGACTTCCTGAATTCGACAGTTAGTGCAAGCACTGCATGCCTATTCAAATATACTGAACATTTTACCACCAAAAAAATGAAAATTTTCAGATAAAAATTTTCTGATTTTTTCATGCTTCTGCTCAAAACATAGATTGTTGGTACTCGTTAGAACCGCCTCAAACAAGTACCCTCAATCTACATTTTGAGCACATTTGAACTGCCTCAATGAGGTGATTCTAACAAGTACCCACAATCTACATTTTGAGCAGAAATAAGAAAAACTAGAGCAAGTGCCCAGAGGGTCACGAATACCCCCGTCTGGCGCCATTTCTTAATTATAAAATATTTTAAAGTTAATGACAGTGAAGGCAAAATATAGTATACAGTCTTAATCCATTAAATAATCTAAAAGATATTAAGCAAAATCATTAGACCATGAAATATAGGTCATACTGATTTATATTTACTTTGAGGTGAAAGTTTGGGTCACACTGTGTCATTAATCCCAAATAATGATGTTCATACATCAATTAATATTCAAGATATGCGGCAAAATTACTGAACGATGAAATAAAAGTCAAGGTGACCTACATTTGTTATGCTATCAATCGTGGTGTCAAACAGAACCAGTATTCCAAGTATCACATTAATCCATGAATTAGTCTTCAAGATATAAGGCGAAATCACTGGACCATGAAAATATGATCACAATGATCTTGACCTTATTACACTGAATGTTGATGTGATAAATATGTCTGATGCCCATCCTTCTTTAAGAAGTTGTTTATACGAGGGGGGTTCAATAAGTTTGTAGAACTCGGGGTTTAACTCACAGATTGAAAGATGGTTTCAACATTATTTTTCAATATAATCCCCCTTTACTTCAATGCATTTGGCCCACTTTTCTTTTAAGCAGTCTATGCCTTTGAAATAAAAGTCGTCTATTTGGTCCTCAAACCAAGCCTCTGTAGCAGCCTTGAGCTCATCATCGTCCCGAAATCTCATTCCACGCAAGTGGGACTTCAAATTTCGAAACAGATAATAATCACTTGGGGCCAGGTCTGGACTGTATGGTGGGTGATTTAACTGCTCGAACTTGCACTCACGAATAGCCACTTGTGCAACTCTGGACTTGTGCACAGGGGCATTATCATGCAAAAGAAGGACACCAGAAGCTAGCTTTCCCCTTTGTTTTTCTTTAATAGCAACATTTAATTGTTTAATGACATTGGCATAGTATTCTCCTGTAATTGAAGTACCAGCAGGCTTGTAATCTATCAATATAATCCCTTTGGAGTCCCAAAACACCGTGGCCATTACCTTGCTGGCTGATGGTTGGGTACGAAATTTCTTAGGTGGGGGTGAGCCAGGGTGCTTCCATTGCATGGACTCTTTTTTAGTATCTGGGTCCCAGTGGTGAAGCCAAGTTTCATCTCCTGTTACAAGATGAGTGTGAAAGTCTTCTGGATTGGCATTGTACACTTCCAGAAGTTCTTGACTTGACTCCACTCTTTGCTGACGATCTTGCATGTTCAGGTTTCTGGGTACCCACCTGGAAGATACTTTTGACATGACTAAAAGTTCATGGATTATAGTGTAAACACTTCCATTAGAAATACCACATTCTGAAGCAAGTTCGGCAACTTTGATTCGGCGATTGTTTAGTACAAGTCTCTCAACACGGTCGATCATCTCCTGGCCCACGTTTCAATTCTGCTAACCACTTTGCCACTGTGGAATACTTTGGGCTACTATCACCATACACATCAGCCATGCGCCAATGAATTTCTTTGGCCTTTGCACCCTCCTTAGTGAGGAACTTTATGACTGCTCTGAACTCAATATTCTGACTTTCCATTTTTGCCTATGGGTATAGGTTTTCAAACAAAAAGTAAGAGCAAAAAATGTATGTGTTGACTGAACGGCTGTTATCATTCAACTGACAAAGGTTTACACTGCACAAAAATGAAAAAAGAAATCTTGAATTGTATAGAAAAATACCGAGTTCTAAGAACTTATTGAACTATCCTCGTATAAACAAACTGCAACATACTACTTTATTGAGGCATTAATCCATGAAATAAGCTTCAACATATGTCAAAATCATTGAAGCATGAAAACAGGGTCACAATGACCTTGACCTTATTACACTGAATGTTGATGTGATAAACATGTCTGATGCCCATCCTTCTTTAATAAGAGGTTGTTTGTACAAACAAACTGCAATATACTACTTTATTGGGGTATCCTAGATTTTGACCTCTAGCCCCACCCTGTAGCGACCCAGGGGTCCATAGATGTAGAATGGAAGAACCCTCCCAGGTACCCCATTACCAAATATGAAAAGTTTTTTATCAGTAGCTGCAGAGTTATAAGTAATCAAAAAACTTCAAAGTAAAACTTGGTAATAGAAAGGGTTAACGGATGGAATCACACCTTGACGGACAGATGAACGAACTAATGGAATGGACGAAAACTATATACCCCTTCAGCATACTTCATATGCTGGGGTATAATAATGTATACCCCTGTAAACCCCAGTTTTACTAAATGAAAGTGGGGTTTAATGGGGTCAAAATTATATAGGCATGTTTTCGTGATGCATAGCAACTAGGGGTTCTGACTTGGTTTGTTTTGATATTTACACAAGAATGTCAAAAATGTGAAACCAAATTTCTTAGTAATGGTAATGGAGTTATGCCATCAAAATATGAAAGGGTATGTGTGTAATTCATAGCAAAAAGACTATTATGTTAATAATGCAGTCAAAGGTCAGGTTTGCAGCTGCGCAGAATACAGGTTCAACTCAGTTCAGCAACTGCCAAGGACAAAACTTGTGGAACTTTGAAATATCTCAATCTGTTGCCAAGGCAATTATACATGAAAATAAAGTTTTCAAAAGTAAAACATATTTTAACAATCAATACTTAACCTATAGCTAATGTGCTTTATTCTATTCTGCCCATACCTTCCACAGAAAAAAACGACAGAAACGTTGTCCCATACAGTCTTAATCCAAAAGTCCCTTAGGCAGTCACCTATGTGACGTCATTCCTCCCACTCTTTTGATCAAGTGTCAATTTCTTTGATGTAAAGCCCTAAAAGGATAGAGCTCAGCGGGGATAGGGAGGTGGGATTATCTTATCTATAGGTTAAGTATTGATTGTTAAAATATGGTTCACTTTTGAAAACTTTATTTTAACTGCACAAATATTAACCTATAGATAATGTGCTAGAATTTGCAGATACATCACGAAACCATGCCTATATAATTTTGACACCCTTAAACCCCACTTTTATGTAGTAAAACTGGGGTTTACAGGGGTAGACACTATTTGTCTTATTTTTGCTCAAAAACAGAGATTGTGGGTACTCGTTAGAACCACCTCACCGAGGTGGTTCTAACAAGTACCCACAATCAATGTTTTGGGCAGAAATATGAAAAAATCAGAGTATTTTATCCGAAAAGTTTCAGTTTTTGGAGGTGAAATTTTCTATATATTTGAATAGGAGTGTTTTCGTAATGTTAACACAAAAAACAAATAAATCCCTCTTCTTTTGGATTAAGGTTCAGGAAACTCCTAGAACAAGCTTAGTCTTGATAAAAAAATCCTAAGAGTAAGCTCATTCCAACATATATATAAGATATTAATTACCTTAATATATGTACTGTAGTGTTTGGAGGCTGTAAATCTTCTTAGGCATCCAATGTACTGTTAACTTGGCCCCCCATCACTTTTTGGGACACAACTACTGGGCCCAAATCTTGTAGGTTCTGAAGTTGCTGAGGCATATCCCTTAGACAGAACTTAGCAAAAGTAGAAGATTGACTCCATAGTCTGCTGCTTTAAGAATTTCATTAAGAAGGACTTTATCAAAAAAGGCCCAAGAGGAAGATAGAGCCCAAGGGAAAGTCTTTATGAGTGAGTTTCCTATAGGCAAGCTTAATAGTATAAGATAATCCATCTCAAGACATATAATTTAGAGATATCTTATTTGCCTTTAATTGGTAGAAATAGTCTAGTTCTATTTTGATGGTAAGGTTTAGTCATTTTCAGATAGAATTTTAAGGCTCTTATGGGGCATAAAAGTCTATCTGAGTGTTCCCTTTTACATACATGGGCTAAATTAGGGATCACAATAGGATCTGGGCAAATGGACGGCAGCTGATTCTTAGCCAGAAACCCGGTTTGAACTATCAGAGATACAGATCCATCAGATTGATTGAGTCTTTAATGATTTGAATCCATTGCCAGGGTATGAATCTCGCTACATCTTTTGACAGTGGCAAGAGCAAGAAGAAAGGCTGTTTTTAATGTAACGTGAAGTTTAGAAGCCTTATGTAAAGGTTCATATGGGGCTTTCTGCAGACAGATTAAGACCCAAGATAAATCCCATTTCGGAGTAAGAGATCTTTGTACAGGTCGTTGTAACTCAAACGATCTTATTAATTCTGACAAGACAGGGTTAGGTCCAATTCTATTACCAGTCTTAAATTTAAGAGTATTGGATATCATAGACCTATAACCTTTAATAGTGCTAATTTGATACTTTTCCTCAGAAACAAGAGGACCATGATGGTCCTATATTGCTCACCTGAGCAAACAGCTTTGCATACTTACTGTTGAAGTTTCAGCCAAGTTCACTGCTCTAAGATTTTTGTATAAATTTTTTAACCCTGCACCCCAGCGGCCATGTTTTTTTCATGCATCATGATGGCTTGAACTGAATATTGAAAGAGGGTCACCAAAGGAACAATTTTGCCGTTATATTGAAATTGGTCCAGTGGTTTCTGACAAAAAGATTTTTAAAATGTCTTATATAGATATATAGGGAAATTAAGCCCCACCCCCTAATGGCCATGTTTTTTGACAAATCATGACAGCTTGAACAAACTTGGTAGAGGGTCACCAAAGGAAAAATCCTGACGTTATATTGAAATCGGTTCAGTGGTTTCTGACAAGAAGATTTTTAAAGTTTTCTATTTAGATATATAGGGAAAATAAGCCCCACCCCTAGCAACCATGTTTTTTGACTAATCATGATTGCTTGAACAATCTTGGTAGGTCACCAAAGCAACATTCCTGCCAAGTAATATTGAAATCAGTCAGGTGGTTTCTGACAAGAAGAATTTTAAAGTTTTCTATACATATACAGAAAATAAGCCCCGCCCCCTGACGGCCATGTTTTTTGACGTATCATGAGGGCGCAATCTTGGTAGAAGGTCGCCAAAGCAACATTCCTGTCAAGTTACATTGAACTCAATCCAACGGTTTCTTACGAGGAGATTTTTAAAGTTTTCTATATAGATATATAGGGAAAATATGCCCCGGCCCCTAGCGGCCATGTTTTTGACGAATCATGATGGCTTGAACAATCTTGGTAGAGGGTCACCAAAGAAACATTCCTGCCAAGTTATATTGAAATCGGTCCATTGGTTTCTGACAAGAAGATTTTTAAACTTTTCTATATAGATACGAGGGATGTTCGAAATGAATTGCTTATTGTCCTCTAGCTCGATATCCACGTGGGGCACGATAAAAACCAATACATACCTGTATAGGGCTATTCAATATCTACACAATGGTGTATAAATGTACATGTTAGACTAAGTGTAAGACATAAAATTTGCCATTTGAATACACGCAGTCATTGACCACTGCAGTAAAAATGGTTGGTAGAAGCGTCGACAAAAAAGATGAAATACGGGCTTACATCTAAGCTCGCTCAAAACTTGGTTGTTCATTGAAGAAGCTGATGACTGAAATTTCTACTGCTTTTTGGACCTTCTTGTGTGTCTTATGACACAGTTCGGCGGTGGAAAGACAAATTTGAGTCTGGTGTAGAGTCCATCAAAAATGCACCGAAATCAGGTAGGCCAAAATCTGCATCTCGTAAAGAAATCGTTTCCAAAATAAAGGAAATCATTGAAGGAGATGACAGATTTACAGTTCATGATATTGCACGAAAGGTAGGCATATCACTATCAACGGTTCACCTTATTTTGAAGAAGCATTTGAAAGTCAGAAAGATTTCGGCTAGATGGGTGCCACATCTGTTGACTGACGAGCAAAAGAGGCAACGGGTTAAAGTGGCCAAAAAGCTGCTTCAAATGTTTCCAAAATATGACAAAAAGCAGTTTGCCAATGTCGTCACAGGTGATGAAACCTGGGTCCATTATAATGAGCCCGTCAGAAAGGTTAGCAATAAGATCTGGGCCACTAAACACAGCAAACGCCCAATAATTGCCAAACGTTCTTTGAGTACAAAGAAGGTTTTGTATGCAATCTTCTTCTGTGGTGAAGAAGTTGCAATGAAAGTGCCAGTGAAAAAGGGTAAAAGCATCACCGGAAAGTACTACAAAGACGTAGTACTGAAGAAACTGAAAAAAGTATTATCAGAAACGACGCCCTGCCACTGGTTCTAAACATGTCCATCTTCTACATGACAATGCCCCAGCTCATACCTCCGCAATAGTTACGGCGTTTTTGAAGAAAGAAAAAGTAACTGTTTTGCCTCACCCCCCGTATTCCCCAGACCTTGCCCCATGTGATTTCTTTTTGTTTCCGAAATTGAAAGCATTCCTTGCTGGGCGGAAATACCAGTCCCGACAGGCATTTGGATCTGCCATTCATCAGTACCTTATTACTGTGCCCAAATCAGCGTACCGTGACGCCTTCAAGAAGTGGATACATCGGCTGAAACTTTGCATTTCTAGCCACGGGGAGTACTTTGAGGGCATGAAATGAGTACTTTTGGGCTAACTTGAAATTTGAAGTCTCCAGATAGAAATAAGCAATTCATTTCGAACATCCCTCGTATATTGGGAAAATAAGCCCCTCCCCCTGGCAGCCATGTTTTTTGATGAATCATGATAACTTGAACAATCTTGGTAGAGGGTCAACAAGGAAAGATTTCTACCAAGTTATAATGAAATCGGTCCAATGGTTTCTGACAAGAAGATTTTTAAAGTTTTCTTTATAGATATATAGCGAAAATAAGCCCCACCCCCTAGCGGCCATGTTTTTTGACGAATCATGACGGCTTGAAAAATCTTGGTAGAGGGTCACCAAAGCAACATTCCTGTCAAGTTACATTGAACTCAAGCCAACAGTTTCTTACGAGAAGATTTTTAAAGTTTTCTTTATAGATATACAGGGAAAATATGCCCCGCCCCCTAGCGACCATGTTTTTTGATGAATCATGACAGCTTGAACAATCTTGGTAGAGGGTCACCAAAGCAACATTCCTGTCACGTTATATTGAAATTGGTCCATTGGTTTCTGACAAGAAGATTTTTAAACTTTTCTATATAGATATATAGGGAAAATAAGCCCCGCTGGCGGCCATGTTTTTTGACGAATCCAAAAGGCTTGAACAATCTTGGTAGAGGATCACCAAATGAACATTTCTGCAAAATTATATAGAAATCTGTTCAGTGGTTTCTGACAAGAAGATTTTGAAAGTTTTCTATATAGATTATATAGGGAAAATAAGCCCCGCCCCCTGGCGGCCATATTTTTTGACGAATCCAAATGGCTTGAACAATCTTGGTAGTGGATCACCAAAGGAACATTTCTGCAAAATTATATTGAAATTGGTCCAGTGGTTTCTGACAAGAAGATTTTTAAAGTTTTCTATATAGATATATAGGGAAAATAAGCCCCGCCCCCTGGTGGCCATGTTTTTTGACGAATCCAAATGGCTTGAACAATCTTAGTAAAGGATCACCAAAGGAACATTTCTGCAAAATTATATAGAAATCGGTTCAGTGGTTTCTGACAAGAAGATTTTGAAAGTTTTCTATATAGATTATATAGGGAAAATAAGCCCCGCCCTCTGGCGGCCATATTTTTTAACGAATCCAAATGGCTTGAACAATCTTGGTAGAGGATCACCAAAGGAACATTTCTGCAAAATTATATTGAAATTGGTCCAGTGGTTTCTGACAAGAAGATTTTTAAAGTTTTCTAAGTAGATATATAGGGAAAATAAGCCCCGCCCCCTGGCGGCCATGTTTTTTCACGAATCCAAATGGCTTGAACAATCTTGGTAGAGGATCACCAAAGGAACATTTCTGCAAAATTATATTGAAATCGGTCCAGTGGTTTCTGACAAGAAGATTTTTTAAGTTTTTAGTTAAAAAATCTATTTTTAGCTCCTGTGACCTAGATATGCAATGGACTGGAACCATTTGAACAACTTTGAAAGAGGACCAAACAAGGATCATTCCTGTGGTCAAAATCTAATCAGTGGTTTAGGAGGAGATGATGTTTTAAAGATTGTGAACGGACGGACGGACAGACAACGACAACGGACGGTGAGTGATCACAAAAGCTCACCTTGAGCCTTCGGCTCAGGTGAGCTAAAAAGGTAAATGAGGAAATCAACTATAACTGTAAGAGAAGCCGAGACCCATTAACCTTCTTTCTATGACACCAACAGGTATATATGATCCATTTGGCGTCATAGACTTTCTGAGTTGATATTCGTCTTGATTTGGAGACAAAATCTGCAACGTTTGCGAAAATTTCTTATCTCTAACTGATTGCTTGATAACTCCCAGGCGTGAAGGTTGAGAGCTGGGAGGTTTTGATGTTGAAACTTTCCTTTTGCTTGTATTAACAGATTTGGAAAGAGAGGAAGACAAACTGGAGCTAAGATAAATAGTTGTAGGACCTCTGAAAACCAAGCTTGTTGTGGCCAGAAAGGGGATATCAGAACTATTCTGCACTGAAATTGGCATATCTTGTACAGGACAGAAGGACAGAAGGAATCAGCATTGTTGGAGGAAAGGCGTAAACATGAAGACAGTTCCAGTTCATGGAAAATGCATCTATCGCGAAGGCTTGATTGTCCAGCACTGGGGATACATAAAGTGTCAGTTTGTGACTGAAGTGTGTCCAGACTGGGATAGTTGAACATTTGGAAAATTGAATTCGCTATCGACTGATCCAATGCCCACTCTGTTTTGACTACTTTGTCGACTCTCGATAACCTGTCCACCAAAACATTGAATTTGCCTGGGATATGATGAATCCTGACGACAATATGATGTTTTAGGCACCATAGGAGGATTTTCCATACCTGTGCACATAGGTTGGGAGTATGTGTTCCCTCCTGCTTGTTGATATATGAGACCATTCTTGTGTTGTCGGTAGATATCATGACACAAGAATGGCGAATATATTTTAAGGTTCTTATCAGTGCGAAACGAATGGCCATTATTTCCAACATGTTGATATGGAGTCAGGTTTGGTCTTCCGACCAGCGACCATGACAGGATAGACTCATCGGTTCTAGATGAGCTCCCCAACCGTAATGCCTGGCATTTGTGTAAAGGTAAATTTTGGGGTCTGGAGGGTGAATGGGCATTCCTTGAATGAAGCGATTGGAGTTCATCCACGATTTTAAATGGAATTTGATCATCCTGGTGATCAGAACTTGATGATCTAAAGGAAGAATGTGAGGTTTCCAGACCGATAATACAAGGGTGAGTCAATAAGTAACCAGCCTAACTTATTTCCGGTTGAGATCCACCTCTTCTTTTTCGATGTAATTGCCCTCTAGTGTGATGCACTTAGACCAACGGTGTTCAAGTGTCATGAGCCCAGAACTGAAAAAGTCAGGGTCCTTTCCATTGACCCACTCCTCAACTGCCGTCACGACTTCTTCATCAGACCGGAAATGAAGTCCACGGATATCATTTTTCAAGTTTGGGAATAGGAAGAAGTCGCTAGGAGCTAGGTCAGGCGAATAGGCAGGATGTGGTATTAATTCATACCCGTTTCGCTCTACAGCATCCATTGCAACTTTGCAAGTTGGGACTCTCGTGTTGTCCTGTTGCAGCAAAACACCTTTAGAGAGTTTACCTCGGCGTTTTTTCATGGATGGTGGTTCTCAGCTGGTCTAACAAGTTTGCATAGTACACTCCATTTATTGTACTTCTCTTGGGTAAAAAGTCCAACATAATAACGCCTTTTGCGTCCCAAAATACTGTGGCTATCACCTTGCCAGCAGATAGTTGTGTCTTGAACTTCTTTGGCCTCGGGGGACCCAGGCCCTACCTACCGGCGACTCTGAGCTTTATTCTCTGGCTCATAATAATGAACCCAAGTCTCATCTACAGTCATCAGACGCAAAAGAAAATCATCTTTTGACCTAAAACGCTTCAACAAGGCGCTGCATACTGATGCTCTGGTTGCCATTTGCTCATTGCTAAGGGATTTGGGGACCCAACAGGATGTTAGCTTGCGCATACCTAAACGATCATGTAAGATTGTTGAAACGCTACCATGTGAAATGCCTAATGCCTGCGCTATTTCTTCCACCTAAATTCGCCTATCAGAGTATACCAGATCCCGAATATTCTTACACATTTCTTCGTCAGTGGCATCCAGTGGGCTTCCAGACCTGGCTTCATCTTCTAAAGACGTTCTACCGCGTTTGAATTCCCCTACCCAGAATTTAACCTGAGCATAAGCTGGTGCAGAAGACCCATAAACATCGGTTAACTCGCCGTGTATTTCCTTGCCTGTTTTACCTTTTAAATACAAGTACCGAATTACAGCACGGTACTCAACTTTAGATGAAAAGCATGCCTTTGCATCACTAGCCATGTTTGACATTCAATATCTTATTAAAGAATGACTCGATACGTGTGCAATTTTGTACCCATGTAATGAAACAAAGCATGAAAATCGTGACCATCTCGGTCCATTGAAAATGGGATAGGCTGGTTACTTATTGACTCACCCTTGTAGGCACATTTGCAGAGGGCGTAAATGCAATCTGCCTAGAAAAATTAAGTCTGCTACTGCACTGAGTTTGCCCAAGAGAGAAAGGAAAGTTCATGCCAAAACCTGAGTCTGAGAAAGAATTGTTTTGATGGTCAGAATAAGAGCTTTTACTCGGTCCGCTGGAACTCTGACTCTTTTCTGATGAGTTTTCCATACCTATAAATGTGAATTGTTGTGCTGGAATCAAATCTGAGTTCTTTAGATTTGGTATGAAGCCCAGATATTGTACCATTTGAAGAGTAAATTTGGTGTGTGAGATAAGTCGATTGCGAATCAGATCTCTTATTAGCCAATCGTCTAGGTATTGGAAGAGAGATACGGCACAAAGACTTAAGTGTGTTGCTATAACATTCATTAGTTTTGTGAAAACCCACAGACTTAGGGACATTCTGAACGATATAAGGCTGTGAACTTAAATACCTGGTGGTCGTAAACGAACCGCAGGTACTTTCTGGATATAGGATGTATCGGAACATGAAGATATGCATCCGTCAGATCTATGGAGACAGCCCAGTCATTGTCCATTATCGACTGTCTTACGGACTTGACTGTCTCCATTTTGAAATGTTGTTTGTCTATATAATGATTTAGCAAGGAAAGGTCTATTACGAGATGTAACTTTCCGTTCTTTTTGGGCATTAGAAATAGCCAGGAGTAAAAACTGGGAGTTCTCGGATTCCGAACCCTTTCCACTGCCCGTTTCTTGAGAAGCTCAGCGATTTCTTCTCGCAATAATGGGGAGGAAGATTGATTCAGATTTATCGGAACAACCAAAAAGGGAGGAACTGACGAATGGGATCTTGAACCTGTTTCAGACAATAGAGAGGACCCACTTGTTGTCTGTCAATTCTTCCCATTGTTCCACAAAATGGGCCAACCTTCCTCCCACTGGAATGTCTGGGCGTGGCAGGACTGGCAGTGGAAAGGGTTGGACTTCAGAATTTTGTGGAAGATGAGGCTTGCTTAGAGGAGGGGAACTGCTTTTGATTCCCACTTCTCTTTGCAAACTCCTTTCTATTTGATGAATATGTGTATGACTTTTAGGCCTAAACGATTGCGTTTGTTGAGGCCTAGAAGGTTTAGCCATCTGCTTCGGTTTCTTAAAAGCCGGACCCGGGTAAGTCACTTTTTTTGTTGTTGCATTGTAGTAGTAACTGAGGAAGTTGCCAAGAACCTTTGCTGCTGGGCCTCAAAATTGCCCTTGGCAACTTCCTTAATTTTGTTACCAAATAGGGTTTTAGAGTTTGGCAACTCATGGTTGCAATTCTCCAATAAAATCTTGGACGTGGCCAGTACCGCATCATGTCTAGCTTGAAATATTTCCGTAGCTAAAATCGTAGACATAGCCGTAGTGTGTTTTATTGATTTTGCTATGGCTTCCAACAGTCTCGAAAATGCTTGTACGGACATTGCTGCTGCATACATAAGTATGCAGCAGAAGAAAACAGATCCGCATGCGAGTTGATCGCTATAAGTTTGTGGGCTCTTTTTTCCCATATTTCCAAGTTCTTTATTGGAATGGAGCATTTTCCCTTGCTGGATAGATCCAGCAGGGAAGCTTCCGATTCTAATGGAGGAATGTTATCTGTTGGAAAATATTGACTCTGGCTCTTATAAAATTTAGTTTGCGTCAATGACGAGATTAAACTTTTTGAGCATACCCAGTCTCTGCCACATTTCTCTGTGTCAATTTTGTTCTGGAGAAATCTGGCAGTGTTTTCGATCAATTTGGATTGTGGTAATATTAGTAATGGAGTCGCCTGCGACTCCATTAGCTGTTCAATATCAGATAAGGGCTTTGCCAGAGCATGCTCCTCGGTAGACCTTGGGCATAACTCCGGAGGCAAAAGCCTAAAAACCTCATTGATTGCCCATCAAAGGACCAGGTTTCCATATAAACCTGAGTCCCTTGAAGAGCCTTGTAAGGTCTGTTCAGGTGTCATTGTCTGGACATTAGGTATTTCCTCAGGCTTTAGAACTTGCAGGTTCTGTACAGCCTGTGGACTGTATCTACTTTGGTATCTGCCATAATCATGTACTTGATTATCCGATACTGAGGAAGAAGAAGAAGAAGAAGATGTATATCTCCTTTTTCTCTTCCTGTGGGAATGTTTAGATCTTTTTGACTTTCTCTTGCGAGAGTCTGAAGATGTGGACCTCGAAGATGTGGACCTACGTCTTCTCCTCTTCTTGGATCTATGTTTATCTCTAGACTGATCCCTCCTGGATCTACGACCAGAGAGGGAAGTCTGAGAAATTAGTTTGTTGTCCGATCTCCATTTATTGTCTGGCAGTTCTATTACAATACTGGGGTCGGACATGTTACTAAAGTCCAGTTCCAGGGGAAGTAAAACTCTAGATGTACTAGGCTGATTATTAGTGAACTCCATACTTTTCATACGAACTTCACTAGTAATAGGCTGAACTAAATTCTGATGACTGCTGACCGGTGGCCGGTGAATCTTGTATTTCCCCTGCATTTAGCCTTTCTAGGTCCAATGACCGGTGGCTGGATGGTCAGGGACCGGTGATTGGTTGGCTGGAAGTCTCTGTATCGCCCACTTGACCGGTGGCCAGTGACCCGTGACCGGTCATGACTGGCCAGTCTGATATGTCTTCTTGTCCATTGGGTGAGTAGCCAGTGGCTGGTAGACCGGTGGTCAGATGACCATGACCGATGAACGTACTCCCTTGGGTACAAGTACCCAGGGAGTTGCCACCTATATAGGTCTTACCCCGAGCAGAAGGGCCATGAGGGGCAGTGATTCCCAAATTTAGCATGACAAGTGAAAGGTATGATAAAGGATCATAAGAAAGAACAAAGAAATAAATTTCAACCGGAGAAAAAGCAAGAACAAGAGCTCCGCCAAGCGGGGCATTATACGCCCATGGTAAGTTATAAGATGTAGCACATAAACTGGCTCCTGTATAATTCAGTGCTCTGGATATAGTATAATTCAGTGCTCTGGATATAAACTGTAAGTGGAATTACAAAAAAAAAAAAAATTAAAAAACTTTCATTGGGGCATAGCTCTGCTGATATTTGGTGAACTGTAACCTAAGGGTCCAAGCTTGCTCAGAAATTAAGGGAGAAGTGTCTTCTCCCTCCTGGGAAAATAGGAAGGTTTGCTGCATCTAGGGAGAAGTGCTTTCAGACAGAGGACACACAACAGAAGCATGGCTATATTATAAGTTCATATAAGCCTTTGGCTGATTTGTTTTTCCTATACTTCAATATCGGACAAAACAATAAAACAAAACTAACAAAAAAAAAAAAAAAAAAAAAAAAAAAGAATGCTGCAAGAAACTTGTTTGTAAACCTTTAACTTCTTTTATACTGATTTTATTTTTGTTCTTCAAGGGAGCCGACTCTGAAGAGTATTAAAAAAGGAAGAAAAAAAAAAATCCAAAAAAAATTATGTTTATAAGTTTTGATATTAGTCAAGCTTCTTAATTCAGTCATTTAATAACTGTATTTATGGAGATTTAATAATGGCAACATTTCCTTGCAAATCTAATAAAAGATGTTAAAAAAAATAAATAACTAAATAACTTGCCCATATGGCCATAACTTTAGTTATCTGCAAAAAATATACCTATTATAAAATAAAATTTACACACTATTACCTCTAAAAAATATGCTGCGAAAAGTTTACAAAATCTTTCAAAGAGGCATAACTCTGCCAATATTTGGTGCACTGTAACCTCGAAATAATATGCATTGCTCCACATTATCGTGTACTTATTTATGAAGTTTCAGCTTGATCAGATGTAAACTGTAGGAGGATTTAGCTGTAAACGAAAAATTAATAGAAATTTTCAAAGGAGTTTAACTCTGCTAATATTTGATGGACTGTAACCTTGAAATAATATGCACTGCTCCACATCTTGGTCTAACTACAAATCAAGTTTCAGCTTGATTGGATGTAAACTGTAGGAGGAGTTAGGCGGAAACGAAAAGTTTACAGAAATTTTCAAAGGGGCATATCTCTGCCAATATTTTAAGCACTGTAACCTCGAAATAATATGTGCTGCTCTGCATTATCGTGTAACTATTTATGAAGTTTCAGCTTGATCAGATGTAAACTGTAGGAGGATTTAGCCAGAAACGAAAAATTAATAGAAATTTTCAAAGGGGTATAACTCTGCTAATATTTGGTGGACTGTAACCTTGAAATAATATGCGCTGCTCCACATTATGATCTAACTACAAATCAAGTTTCAGCTTGATCAGATGTAAACTGTAGGAGGAGTTAGCCGGAAACGAAAAGTTTACAGAAATTTTCAAAGGGGCATTGCTCTGCATATTTGGTGGATTGTAACCTCGAAACAATATGTGCTGCTCCACATCATGGTCTAACTATAAATGAAGTTTCAGCTTGATCAGATGTAAACTGTAGGAGGAGTTAGCCGGAAACGAAAAGTTTACAGAAATTTTCAAAGGGGCATTACTCTGCTAATATTTAGTGGACTGTAACCTCGAAACAATATGCACTGCTCCACATCATGGTCTAACTATAAATGAAGTTTCAGCTTGATTGGATGTAAACTGTAGGAGGAGTTAGCCGAAACGAAAAGTTTACAGAAATTTTCAAAGGGGCATAACTCTGCTAATATTTGGTGGACTGTAACCTCTAAATAATATGCCCTGCTCCACATCATGGTCTAACTATAAATGAAGTTTTAGCTTGATCCGATGTAAAATGTAGGGGGAGTTACCCGGAAATGAAAAGTTTACAGAAATTTTCAAAAGGGCACAACTCAGCAAACATTTGGTGGACTGTAACCCCGAAACAATATGCGCTGCTCCACATCATGGTCTGACTATATACCAAGTTTCAGCTTGATCGGATGTAAACTGTAGGAGGAGTTAGCCGGAAACAAAAAAGTTTATGAACGGACAGACGGACTGACGCCATAACCCGTAACATAATATGTTCCGTTTTTCAAACGGGCGTATAAAAATAGATTTCTTTCACCCGGACAAAAAAAATCCATGTTTAGTTTCTTTGTCCACAGAAAAGAAACTGACACGTGATCAAAAGAGGGGGAGGAATGACGTCACACAGGTGACTGCCTAGGGACTTTTGGATTAAGACTGTATGGGACGACGTTTCTGTCGTTTTTTTCTGTGGAAGGTATAGGCAGAATAGAATATAGCACATTATCTATAGGTTAATGCATTGTGCAGTTAAAACTCATTTTAGCAGATCAGTTATTTTGTTGTGGGTAGAGGTTTAGGGTTTGACAACCTTTTCAACAATATTTTAGTTATGAGGCTGATCCAAGAGGATGGGCACATAATGATGAGCATGAAACAAGCACAAGGTCCAAATGAAAAGAACATTTGCAAAAAGTGGGGCTTGATCTTGATATGAGGTAAGAATTTCAACCCTTCAGTCAAGATGTTAAAACCCTTAAAGCCCTAATCACTACAACAGACAACACTTGATTTTTTTTTTTTTTTTTTTTTTTCAGAGAAAAAAAGACTTGACATTTCATACCTACTCTGTTTTCTGCATGGCTCTTTAAGAAATTTGCAAACTTTTGTTGTCATATGATTCAAAGTTTAATTCTATTCATTACTTTAAAAAAATCAATTGCTTGATTTTGTTTCTCTCATAGTAAAAATTACTGCAAATTATGCAAAAATTGGTAGGTAGATTAACTAAAGGCAGGTTTTCAACAAACTCCACTTGTACATAATTTCTAAATTTTTTCACAATATTATCAATAATTAAAAATCAGTAGAGAAAACATTTTTTTTTCCTTTTTTTTTTTTTTTTTTTTTTAAAGATCAGTTCACTATATTAGTCAGAGCAACTTTTGGCCTTCAAACTAACTTTAGGGTAATTATTTGGAAACAAAGCACAGCCATCGAAATACTAAGCAAAAAACATCTTTCCAAGAGATACCAGTTTCAGATGATTCACATGAAATGCCTGGTTTTTTCTGACAAATATTAAAAACAAGAGGACCCAGAGGGCCCTAATTCGCTCACCTGAGTGTCATTGTCTAGTATATTCAAAAAGACTATGATTACTCTTCATAGGACTATGTATGTTTAAAATTTGTTGAAAATGAATGTTTTCGGATGACAGGCTGGGGGTGCTGGACAGAAGCATGATCGCATGGTGCCTTATAGTTGAATAGGCATGTGAACTAGATGAAGCTATGTAACCAAATATCAAAGGCCAGGGCCTTCTGGTTTCAGACAAAAAGATTTTTAAATGTTTTCCCTATATAAGTATATATAAAACAATATGACAGCCATGGCAGCCATCTTGGATTTCCAATAGGGACTATTTTAGCTATTTTTGATCAACAAGTCACCCCGATGCTTACTACCAAAGTTAAAGTCAATAAGTTTTTCGATTCAGGAGAAGAAGTGAAAAATAGACTTTCAAGATGGCCACTAAGGCAGACATCTTGGATTTCCTATCAGAATGATTTTAGCTATTTTTGACCTATAAGTCAACCCGACGCTTCCTACCAAGTTTCAAGTCTATTGGCTTTTTCAGTTTAGGAGAAGAAGCGAAAAATAAATTTTCAAGATGGCCGTTAAGGCAGCCATCTTGGATTTCCGATCGGGATGATTTGAGCTATTTTTGATCTACAAGTCATCCCAATGCTTCCTGCCAAGTTTCAAGTCAATTGGCCTTTCAGTTAAGAAGAAGAAGAGATTTTCAAGATGGCCGCCATCTTGGATTTCCGATAGGGACGATTTTAGCTATTTTTGATCTATAAAGCACCCCAATGCTTCCTACCAAGTTTAGAGTCAACTGGCTTTTGGGTTTAGGAGAAGAAGCGAAAAATAGATTTTCAAGATGGTCGCCATGGCAGCCATCTTGGATTTCCAATCAGCAAGATTTTAGCTATTTTTGATCTACAAGTCACCCTGATGCTTCCTACCTAGTTTAAAGTCAATAAGCCTTTCAGTTCAGAAGAAGCGAAAAATTGATTTTCAAGATGGAGGCCATCTTGGATTTCCGATAGGAATGATTTTAGCTATTTTTGATCTGCAAGTCACCCCCATGCTTCCTACCTAGTTTCAAGTCAACTGACTTTTGGGTTTAGGAGAAGAAGCGAAAAATAGATTTCCGATTGGCACAATTTTAGCTATTTTTGATCTTCAAGTCACCCCGATGCTTCCTACCTAGTTTCAAGTCAGTAAGCCTTTTGGTTCAGGAGAAGAAGCGAAAAATAGATTTTCAAGATGGCCGCCAGGGTGGCCATCTTGGATTTCCGATCGGAACGATTTTAGCTATTTTTGATCTATAAGTCACACCAAAGCTTCCTATCAAGTTTGGAGTCAATTGGCTTTTGGGTTTAGGAGAAGCGAAAAATAGATTTTCAAGATGGCCACATGGCGGCCATCTCGGATTTCCAATCGGCACAATTTTAGCTACTTTTAATCTACAAGTCACCCGTTGCTTCCTACCAAGTTTGGAGTCAATTGGCCTTTCGGTTCAGGAGAAGAAGCGAAAAACAGATTTTCAAGATGGCGGCCATGGCAGCCATCTTGGATTTCCGATCGGCACGATTTTAACTATTTTTGATCTACAAGTCACCCCCATGCTTCCTACCAAGTTTAGAGTCAAATGGCCTTTCGGTTCAGGAGAAGAAGCGAAAAATAGATTTTCAAAATGGCGGCCATGGTGGCCATCTTGGATTTCCCTTCGGCACGATTTTAGCTATTTTTGATCTACAAGTCACACCAATGCTTTCTACCAAGTTTGGAATCAATTGGTCTTTCGGTTAAGGAGAAGAAGCGAAAACTAGATTTTCAAGATGGCAGCCATCTTGGATTTCCGATCGGAACAATTTTAGCTATTTTTCATCTACAAGTCACCCCGATGCTTCCTACCAAATATCGAGTCAATTGGCCCAGGGGTGTAGGAGGAGTAGGCTTTTAAAGCAATTGTTGACGCCGCACATTGGACGACGGACATTGACTGACCACAATAGCTCACCACGAGCACTTCTTGCTCAGGTGAGCTAAAAAATTAGACTGTTGTCTGCTACAATTTTACTTAGTGCTTTACTGGTTAAAATGGCAAGAAGAAAATCTAGATTACTTCTGCTGTTGCACTTTTGAACAATAGCTGTGATATGTGTGCAGTGCAAGCAGTGAGGTATTTAACTTTATCATATTAATCATCTCTTATTAATGATATTGCTTTCAAACAGCTATGTTTCTTACATTATGATCAGAAAAGACAGACCCATTGTGACTATTCTTCAAGATCCATATTACTGCCTCTTAAAGGAGCCTTGTTTCTGCTGATTTCATGAAGCTGTGGTGACATGCACCTAATGTTCCTAAATCATTAACTACGCTACTGGCCATTAACCTTTACCACTCTCTGGGCTAATTTAGCAGATGACAAACTGATACTTTTCTATGAAAACAGGCTTTGACATTTCATGCAAATTGTCTTGTTGTTTTAGCTGACAATTTGCATGAAAAAAGTCCAAGCTTATTTACTGGAAAAAAAATAAATAAAAAATAAAAAAACTATCATCAATTTGTCATCTGCTGAAATTTTTACCCAAAATGCTAAATGTTAATGATAACATAAACTGATAAGACAACATTAAATTGCCATTCAAAATTGTTGCAAACACCATTTCACTTTTTTACCAAGAAGGCTTGACATTTCATGTGAATTTCCACATGTAATGTCAAAAATTTAATTTTATCAGAAAAATAAAGGGAATGTGGTCTGTTGCTATTGTGATGGATGCTTTAAGGTTTACTTTTCAAGGTATATAATAGCATATCATCACCTTGGTAACTGGATCTGCGGTACTAATATCACGGCTCATGAATGTTGCCAAATCTCAGAATCACACCACCTGTCTCGTGATCCTGTGACCTGGACAAATCCACAGCATCAGATCATGTTACTATAATCATAAAGTGTATGTATATATAAAATGCAGTCCCAAACCAACCTTTACATTATTATGTCTCCCCACTTTAGGGTTGGGAGACATACTGTTTTATCCCCGGGCGTCTGTCTGTCACACTCATGTCCGCTCTATAACTTAAAAACCGTGACTCTTACCCATTAACCTTTAACCTGCTTAACCCTTAACATGCCAATAATAAAAACTGCATCTGAAAATGTTGTCTGTTTCTGTCGTCTGCTGCATCTTCTAGAAAACTGTCAAAATATATTTTTGCATACAGGTAATCAGTCTGGACCCTGATCAGAGGGCTACTAGAGGAGCAGTCTGATCTGGGTCCAGACTTTCGCAATAATGACTTTCAAACTAACTGGCAGACAATAAAGCAGACAACAATTGTTGTGAATGACATCTTAAGGGTTAATGCTTAGCACAATGGGTTAAACTTGCAGCAGAAGGCGTTTTAAAATATCTTTTTTTCATATTTTCTCCAGAAAATAAGAGTTTCACTTTCATGCAAACCTCCTTCTAAGTAGAAAAATTGCATGAAACGTAATAATCCTACTTTCTGGTAAAACATCAAGTTGTCATCTGCAAGATCTGTTGAACAAACAGCTATGTAAGCTCCTATTCCAATGCAGTGGTTCTTGTGTTGTTCATTGTTTGTGTGGCTTTGTGGCTGCATTATCCCTGCAGAGTTTTGTTTTCATGTTTCATCATGTCTAGTATCTTGCTGTTGTTGTTTGGTGAGTCCTGTCTGGACCACCTCACTGAAGAATAGGAATAGCTCGTAGCTTTGCTTTTCATTGTTTTATTATATTATACTATGTTTGTTTACTTTTCCTCTTGGTCTGATTCCTTATTACCTTATTATTTGACTAACCTTGAAGATACTGTTTATACTCGTCTGACATCATTTCCTGCATCTCTGTTAACCAGTCAAGGACCTGGTAATAAAAAAATTACAACTGAACTGCAATCTCAGAAAATCAGTGGACAGCAAAGCAAGGCTCTAGATAAAAGCGGGTATCAGGTAAATGTTAGGTAAATGTTTTTAGTGGGATGGTGACATTCAGATTAGTTAACCCATCCATTGAAGTGAAAGCTTGATCAGACTTTGTCAACACACATATTGATCTCTAAGTCTGTGCTGAAGGCCTTTGAGAACACACCCATATGTAAAATGTGCATTTCTTAGCCACAGCTAATTTTTTAAGCAAAACTACAGATATATTTTTCTGACTTCAGCACAAAAACATATCTTGTGGGTACTCATTACTACCCATAAGCAACCAAAACATGCGTTTTTGTACAAAATCAACAATCTGCAAATAGATAGCTCTTGATAAGATGCTTTTTCTTCAATCCAAAAAAAAGGTTGTTATTTTTTCTTATTTCTCCACAAAAACATATGTTGTGGGTACCCATTCGAAGTGCCTCGCTGAGGCACTTCTAATGAGTACCCACAACATAAGTTTTTGTGGAGAAATAAGAAAAAAATATTTACCTGATACCCACTCTTATCTGGACCTATGATTTTGTTTGTTTGTTTGTGTTGAGGTTTTATGGCCCAGTCAACCCAATGGGGTCATGTCGAGCGCGGTCAGTTTACCTAACCACACGTTTACTGGGCAGGCTTAGTCCTCTAAGTGGTTAACCAGTATTGTGCATATTCTTTCGCCAGAAACTGACAACTGTCCTTCTTGAATCAGCGGAAGGGAGAGAATGACCGTAGAAAATATTTCATGATCAATCTCAACGAAAGAATGTTGCCGACCTCGGCGGGGGTTGAACCTGCAACCTCCTGGTCTCCAGTCGGACGGCGCATCCAACTGAGCCACCGAGGCCGGCAATCTGGACCTATGAGATACCTCAATTATTTTGAGCTATAGGTGGCATCTTATTCAAATTTTGAAAGCTGGCTATAAAGAAATATCTAATCCCTATTTTACAGACACAATTTTAATGAAATGCCAGCCCCTATTTTGTGGAGAAACATGACATTACCTATTATTGTTGCAAATATTGGAAATAAAGACAAAACTAGTGTATGATAAATGAGTTGATGGGACTTTTCTCTCATTTCCCACATATCAGGTTTCTTGTTCGAAGATCATATACATACTTGAAAGTCTGTATTCTGCCCCACGAAATGCTATTACCTTCAATAAGATCTGGGACCATGGTTCTTTTTCAAGTCCATTTACATATAATGGTAGTACTTCCACAGGTTTAAGAGTCAGCTGACTAGTTTCTGTCCAATCAGAATCATCCAATTTAATGGTGAAAAGGTTGTTGGTCAGTCCTAGAATACCAGCAGCATTGTGACTTGTCCAAAGACATATTGCACTGGAAATAATATTGATGGCAAATTCTGTAACCTGAAAGAAGGGAGATAAAATATATAAACCAACACACAGTTATTTTTTTTTAATCATAAACACTATCTGCATAAAATCATTAGATGATATATTAGCTGATTACACTTTGTCAAACAATATTTTCTAGAGAAAAAAGTAAAATATTGCATGCAGGCCATGTAGCCTGATCAGGATATTTAATGTTTACAAATATATTCAGCTGTATATTATGGAACTTTTTCCATGTAAAACATAAGCTTATTTTCAATACTTTGTATATTGAAACCATGAAAACAGTTGGTGCAATTTTTACAGCAATAAAAATCATACTAGTCAACACTGTTTATGTGGAAGATGTATTTTGTGGTCAGATCTACCAATCTACTTCTAATAATAGAAATTTGAATGATTCTGGTCTTATTTTGATTGAGTTATAGACAAATAGAGAAAAGGTCAAAAGGCTAAAGCATACCAGAAATACTAACCCAACTACTCATATTGCAGGAGTACCAATCCTTAGAAAAGAATGAGGCCACAAGAAAACATGAGCAAAAGGATAGCATGTAATATTGCTGTATTGTAAATTCACTTATGAATAATATCAAAGAATCTGATCAAAACAGCCATATCAATTTCCTCCCTAAGGCAACACCAGTAGGTGAAGAATGCCATAAAACTACCAAAAAAAAAAAAAAAAAAAAAAACATCACCATATCGTAAGTTTTAGTCCTACTGCCATCATTTCACTGATCCACGAGTTATACTTTAGGATTAGTTGTAGTGTTAAGATCTGATATTATCCTAGTGACAATATACTACAAATCAACTGTGACTTCAATGCCCCAAAGACTCATCTGGACCTATGATGGATGAGGATCTTCTAATGAGGGCAAGAGAGCATGGTTTAGAAAACTGCATTCCTTTTGTGCTCCACATGCAGTTTCTCTATGGTTACCCTATGCCTTTCTTTCTGTTGTTACACTCAGCATGTTCCCTTGTTCTCAAAAATGTTAGCAGTTGTTTCTTGTTTCCAAAAGTTTTTTAACATGTTCCCCAAAATCCTCTTTGATATGATGTTGTAGGTCAGTGTCTGTGTCAAAAACTGGCAACATTCCTCACATTACCCATGGTCCACTAACTCTGCCCCATATATGGACTATTACCTATAGAGATTAAGTGCAATGTTAGGCATCACTTAACCTACTGCCCTACTAATAATATTCGTCTTGTGTTTTTTTTGTGTTTTTTTTTCAGTTTTTTTTTGTTTTTTTGTTGTTTTTTTTATTTGGGTTTTACAGCCCTTTCAAGAATATTTCACTTATATCGAGCGAGTGTTCATCAAAGGTGGGGGAAAACTGGAGAACCCGGGGAAAAACCATCTGACCATCCGTAAGCAGAACTTGGCTTTCCCAAATGTGACATGAGAGAGGCTCGAACCACAGCGGTGAGAAACCTAATGGATTAAGATTCAACTCTCCTATCCACTAGGCTACAGGGACCCACATCTTGTGGATTAAGGGCCATGGAAACACATTCAGGGCAAGCAACTTGTCAAAATTGTTTTTCCCCCTTCTGAAAAGGCATCTTCTCTAAAAGGAAAGCAATTGCTTCCCTTCAGAGCAATTGTTTTTCCTTTTAGAATATATCACTTTTCAGAAAGGGGCTTAGTGTGCTTAAAAGCAAACAGAAAATCACAGAAGTTTTCTCTCTTTTAAAAAATGGCAGAAAGTCTGCCATGCAGATAAAGTCCCCTTAAGTGACTAATAATTAATCCAGAAAGATGAAGAGATATACCTGTTGTAAATCTGCTGCAGGGTTACTAAGAGGTTGCATCCCAGTGACAATATTCCGTATATGACCCATGATCTCAAGGAGCCACTGAACTCTGTTTGAAACATGTGCAAGTTCTCTATCACAGGTGGTCATCTTGTGGAAACAGTGAGCCAGAAACACCACTAGCTTTCCTCTCTCACTGTAAAAAAAACAAAAGAAACATCAATAGCTTCCTTCTCTCACCACCAAAAAACAGCAGTCATCTTAACCCTTGTAATGCTGAATAAATTGAGATGCCATGCCCATTTCTAATTTCCAGCCAATCAAATTACTTGATCCAGGTTTTGGATAGAAATTCACATATTTAATGACAAATAGTGCAGATCCAGATCAGCTGGCTTCTTCACAAGCCAAATGATCTGGATCTACACTGTTTGCTAAGACGGAGCATGCCGTGTTCGGCAAGAGAAGGGTTAAAATAAAAAAAAAATGTTTCTGAATAGATGATTATGACTGCTTTTGCTATCTATCCATCTGGTAGATTTGTATCAAGCAGAACCTAAGTTTTTAGAATTTGAGTATGCAGCCTCACAAGTTATATTGCTGCAAATGCAGAGACTCAATAAACCAAGTTTCCAATTTTCATTCCTTTGTGTGTTCTTTGTTTGCAAAGGCAACCTTTCAGAACTTTTATTTTACTTCACTGCAGCTGGTGTTTAGTGCTGTGTGGCTGCCGTAAAATGTCTCCCCATACTCCACCACACTGATTATATTTTTATTTCCCTTTGGATCATTAAGCCCATTCTCGTTTCTTTAAAAATCAAATACCACTTAAGCCGGTGCAAACTAGAGCTGTCAGAGGATCTGACTATAACCCCGCTACAGTGCCATTAGAGGAGAAAGACACAAGTGTGTTGAAAAAATTGGATGTTCAAACATTGGAGAGAAAGATGGGATGAATCTGTTAAGAAAATTGAAAACATACCAAGGGACATAACTCCAAGAGTTATGGGTCCTTGGCCACTATTCTGTCACTAAATCCTCCTTACCTTAGAAACAAAGTGTGGTATAAGTTTCATCTAAGTAGGACCACAAACATAAAAGTTATTATGCAAAATGCATTTTAATTTTCTGAAAACCTACCAAGGGACATAACTCCAAGAGTTATGAACCATTTGCTCCTATTCTGGTAAACACAATACATCCAGTCATTGTCCCTATTTATAGGAACTTTCAGTTTTCTAGCTTTCTTAGGTTCTGAGAAATCTGTTACCAAAAAATTTCAAGAATGGCAAAATTTGAAAACCTTTAAAAGGGACATAACTCCATGAGTTATGGGCCCTTGGCCACCATTCTGCCATTACACCTTCCTTACCTTAGAGACCATGTGTGGTATAAGTTTCATTGAAGTAGGATCACAAACATAAAAGTAATTGAGCAAAATGCATTTTAATTTTTTGGAAACCTACCAAGGGACATAACTCCAAGAGTTATGGACCCTTGGCCCCTATTCTGGTATACACGATACATCCAGTCATTGTGCATGTTTATACAAACTTTCAGCTGTCTAGCTTTGATAGTTCCTGAGAAATCTGTTGCGAAATTTTTCAAGAATGGCAAAATTTGAAAACCTTTCAAGGGACAAAACTCCAAGACTTATGGGCCCTTGAACACCATTCTGCCACTACACCTTCCTTACCTTAGAGACCAAAGTGTGGTATCAGGTTCACTGGAATAGGACCACAAACATAAAAGTTATTAAGCAAAATGCATTTTAAATTTTGAAAACCTACCAAGGGACATAACTCCAAGAGTTATGGGCCCTTGGCCACTATTCTGTGAATACACCTTACTTACCTTAGAGACCAAGAGTAGTGTAAGTTTCATTGAAGTAGGCCCACAAATATAAATGTTATTAAGCAAAATGCATTTTAATTTTGCAGTCACGGAATCACAGAATGAGGGAATCACGGAGTCATGGAAGGACATGGCAAATCAAGTATAGCCCCACTTTTTCAAAGCAGGGCTATAATTACATTACTGTATATGGAGAGACTTTATAAAACTGAGTTTCCAATTTTTGTTTCTCTGTGCATTCTTTGTTTCCATAGGCACTTTCTAGATCTTTATTTGAGTCCCACTTTGCTTTGTCAAACGTTTTTGGTAAGATAAAAGTACAATAAATAGATATTACAATTCATGGAAACAGGATAACACTTGCTAATCTATATGGTCCAACAAACCCCAATTTCTTAACAATTTTTGAGAAAAATGTATGGCATATCATAATGATTTAATTATATATTACGGTGATTGGAATTTAGTCATTAATGCTGACACAGATACTGTAAACTATTTACATCTTAACAACCCTACGGCTAGGCAAAGGGTTTTAAAATTATCAGACGAAGATAATTTCATTGATGCATCGATGGAAAGTCTATCATGAACAAGAAAAATGAAGTTTTTTAAAAGTAAAACATATTTTAACGAGTAATACTTAACCTATAGATAATGTGCTATTCTATTCTGTTTTCACACCTTCCACAGAAAAAACAACCTTTCAGTCGTTAATTAAAGTCTTAAACCAGAAGGTCCCTTAGGCAGTTACCTGTGTGACGTAACTCTTCCCGCTCAATTGACCACGTGTCAGTTTCTTTTATGTGTAAAACAATAGACACAATTAGGAGAGATAAGCGAGGGTGGGCGGAGGGAGATAATTGATTATCTATAGGTTAAGTATTACTCGTTAAAATATGTTTTACTTTTAAAAAACTTCATTTTA
Organism: Anodontia alba; assembly: GCA_964016985.1. Classification (NCBI taxonomy): domain Eukaryota; kingdom Metazoa; phylum Mollusca; class Bivalvia; order Lucinida; family Lucinidae; genus Anodontia; species Anodontia alba. The sequence continues at coordinate 66,035,606 of OZ024829.1, forward strand.
ACTTCATAATACATTAACCTATAGATAATGTGCTAGAATTTGCAGAATAGGAGGGAGGTGCTCTCCTAATTCTAACACCAATAATATCTCACCACTTCTGGTTAAGACTCAGGAAACTCAAAGGGATCAGATACATTCTAATTCTATATTTAATAGAAAGAATGATCTAGATTCACAAAATAGCATATCTTTAAGGTGTTATGATCTAACAACCTTATATATATAGTAGACTCTAGAGGAAGCCAGTTCTTAAGTCTCAGAGACCTAACATTGGCCCCCCCCCCCCCCCCCCGCCCCCCCCTTCTTTTTTTTTTTTTTTTTTTTTTTGGGAAACAACAATTGGCTTCAAAAAGAAAAGGGAGTCATTGAGACATAACATAAATATTCCATCGCAAGGTAAGCTAGGAATATAGAAATATTTTCAAAACAAAATTTGTAAAACAAAAAGCCAAGACCATACACTGTAAGTAGTCTATGTAGGATCTTGAATAAATAAGGAAAAGTCTACTCGGTGGAGTTTCCTATAGATAACTGACATATGTAGATATTTTGGATAAAATTCTAGATATGTGAAGCTATGTAATTGTAATAGTCTAAGCTATTAGAATTATAAACTAATTAGATTCTGTTAATTGGAGCGACAGGACAGTTTCCGATGAACAGACACAGACTTAAATTAACCATAATGTGTAATTATTTCCCTTGATCAAATTAAAGAAGGGGAGATAATAAAAGTAGATGGAGTTAACTTAACTATAACTAAGTTATCCATCAGAAGAAAAAAAAGGTATAGACAAACATAATGGTTAAAACTATTGCTAGACTAATTGTATAACGAATTTTTAGTCAAGCAATAAAATAATACAGAGTTTGCATATAACTGCTGGGAAGAAAAAAACAACCTAAACCATTGATAATTAGTTTTGTCATAGACATATAAAAGCGTTTGATGTCCTGACCAAAAAATAAAGAATAAACTGTCAACATCATAACTTAAGAGTTTGACAGAGAATAAGAGAGATAAGAATAAGGCTGATCGCAGCAAACTGTATGACGGTCATAGTTTGGCCAAATCTTACCGTATTGATAAGATTAAGCAATAATAAATAAGCTGGATAGAATCTTTCTATACCAGAAGATTGCCATGAAAAATACTCCTGAGTAAAAAATCATGGAAATCAAGAAATGTTAAAAAATCCACTTTGATACGAATCAAAATGTTCATAAAAAGAGAAGGACTCAGAGAAAAAAGTAATAGTGTGATAATCTCTGAAGAAAGATTATACAATAATACTGATTAATAATCTCAAAAAAACACTTAATTTAAAAGTTAAGAGACAATATTACTATTCTATACGCATATTTAAGAATAGTAAGAAATATATTAATACTAAATAAAAATTTTACTACTGAACAAAATTCCCGCTATAAATAATGGGTTAAGCGTAACTATTATTTAAGCAAGGAATTATTAAACATATAACTCTCTATAAAATTACTGCCCGGAAATTTTATAGATAAAAATTCAATCAAATTTTTAGAATTGAATATTAATAGAATAAAATCTATGTCTGCATAATTGGTAATTCCTGAAATATCAAATTACGTACTCGCAAATGAGTTCAGGAAGAAAATACATATATATACTCTCGAGATCTATGTGTAAACCATAGAGAGTAATAATATTATTACCGCGATCCCTGACGGAAGGGTAAAAACATGTATATGAAAGAGATAATAATTTAACGTCATATAGGTTTAAGATAAAATTTGTTTAATCTTTAACCAATATGCAGCAACAGTGACTCAATATTCTGTATTCGTACGTAGAAAAGGAGTACTTAGTCATTAGAATTTTGAATGATTGAAATAGAGATAATGGGATCTAAAACGATGTATCTCCATGAACTGAATCGAAGGATAATATCCATTCTAAAAAACTAGGGCTTGTTTTAGGCTTAGTTTAACAAGCGTAGAATTGAATTATTTCCAAGTATTCATGAAGTCGTTATGCTCTGAATACTGAGAAAAATGTTAAAATATTGTTTAGGAAATAAAAAAGTGACTGTTCCACAATGTTAGCTAGATTTAAACCTGGAACGTAGCGAGAAGGTCAATCTAATTTAAAAGTAAGATGAGAAAGATAAATAATGAAGATAGATATATAAATATCGGAATAATATATTATCTCCAACAATTATCAAATAATCTGAATGTTTAAAAGCATAAATACTACTCGAAAGTTTATTTACCGAATGTATAATCGGAGAAAACTTTCAGTATGTTCAAAAACGTAACACAAAAGTAAGATCTGACCAGGAACGCAGGTGCAGCACTTACTAAGTTGTGAAGTTAATATAAACATATTTTATATTATAAATTGAAGCAGTGCATTTCAAAATCATCGACATCTTGAAATGACTTATTGTGTGGAAAAATAAATAAATATCCAGTTTCGGAAAAGATATTTATCTATATATATAGACCATTTTTGATGCGGACTGGAAATCAAGATATTAATCTTTGCATTATTCGCAAACTGAACTTGAACTCTTAGCGAGAATTACTATGATCCCTTTAACGAATGTAAACATAAAGGAGGGGTAAAGAGATAATTAAGAGTGTCTTAATTCTTTACCGGCTCGTAATTAAGGATGTTTTCCCTTTTGTCTAAGCCTAGACTATAGATTGATTAATATAATTATAATAATATCTGCTATTATGAGGTAAACTCTCGTTAATTAACCTCTAAGCATATATCAAAAATATATATCAACATAATCTAGAGCTTCCGTAAGTTTAGAGGAAGGAAATGACTGACTTTGGCAGTTTCTGAATAGTTACAAAGTCAATAAAACAAAATATCAAAAGGAAAGTATTGTATATAATATCTAATTTAGGCAATAATAATCTGTCACGTACTGAATAATTAATGCCTTTACTAAATATGTATCCATTGTCAATACCAAAGTGCAAGAAAATTTTGATTGACATGGACTCTAGTTATAAATAAAATATTAGAGGTATAGAGCTAGTCGAAGCAAAACTATTCCTCAATAAGATAAAGTAGACCTATAATATACGAGGATTAATTGGGTCTAGAATTATAATCATAATAAAATTATTATTCCAATATGAAGAATCTTCAGCGTAATAGATTCTTACTGAGGCAAAAATATCTGGTATATTGCTATCGTAGTCTTAAATGATCCAGAAGAAAAAATAAAACAGGCAAAGTAAAGAACGTATCGAATTATATCTATGCCTAAATATAAGATTTTTTTCTTATTTATTATTTTATAGCAGAGTTTAGACAGAGCACGACTGACCTAGACTCTTATATAATCAATCAAAAGATAGTATAAAATAGAATAATAGCTTATCGGATCAACTATTTTCCATGTAGAAAAGGCAAAAGGAAAATATGTACCTCAACTAGAATTTTAAATCCTAGTAATCTAGAGAGGTAGCGAATAAATAAATAAACTGTTAATTTATTTATCTGGTTGGTGTAAATTTCCGATACTTTAAGAATGAAAAATTAATAGAAAGTAGAAAAGATCGATTGCTACTTTCTTGTCAATTTACTCCTTAGATTACATGCTGATTACATATCGGAGCATGTAGAAGAAAAACAGGGGAGGAAAGAAGAAAAATTTTTTATATTTCGTGTATGTTTTTCTTCTTATAAATAACGATAGTTTTATAGTTCACCTTTGCCCTAGAGCCGAATAAGGTGAATATGTAAGAAGTTAATCTCTTTGTAGCGAATAAAAGAGATATAATTATAGCTGGAAGTATCTTCTACACTTAGTGAATGAATTGCGAATTTGATCGTAACCGATAATTCTTAATTCATTTTCAATAATAAATATTTATATAGAATTTAAGTCAAGTTCAAAAGTGACTGGACAGAATTCAACAATATAAATGGCTACTAGGTATTAGAACCCATCGCTGTCATTCAATAACCTATAATCCAAGACTATACATGTCTATAGTGGTTATTAAATAAATATATGTTGAGCGAGTACTAGTGACTACTACTCGCACACTAGTAATCCGAGAAAGTCTACAAAACTACTGCCCGGTGGAATTTCGTTAGAATGACCTGGCACTACTCTACGAAGTGCCTCCCGATGAAATTTTCATTAGAGCCGGAATTTAACCGCTTTCTAGCGAATTAAAGAGATAAAAAATCATTTGAATGACCTGGCACTAGTCTACGAACTGCTGCCCGGTAAGAATTTTGTTATAGTCGGGTTTAACTCTTTCTAGCGGATAAAAGAGATAAAACATAAGTTAATTTAAAATATTAATGGAATTACACACCTATAATAAGTCAATGGAATATTAAAGATTCTAGTCTGATTTGGGAAAGACGGTACAGAATTTTTTTGTATAAAAAGTTATTATGTATTTCACTTAATAACCTATATCCATTGACTTAAACGTGAATGGAGTTCTATGAACGATAATAGATTGTTCGGGAATTAGTGATCATTATTTTGACACTAGTTACCCGACACAATGACCGGACACTAGTATTCGTAACTGTTGCCCGGTAAAGTTACAAGTAATTTGACAAATTGATCGGATAGTAGTATTCGTAACTCTAGTCCGATGAAAAAGGGAGATTATATATGAAAATTGAGCGGGCACAAGTATTCGAAACTTTTTCCCGAAGATAATTAATCATTAGGCAAAAATTGACCAGACACTTTCTGTAAAAGTTTGCCTGGTGAAAAATCAGAAATAATATAATAATATGACCGGGTATAAGTATCAGAAATATTACTGATACTTTGCCCAGTGAAAATTTTTTTTAATAATTAGACATAATGACCGGAAGTTAGTATACGTGACTATTTTGTCCGGTGAAATATGTCAGAAACTAAGTCTTTCCAGAAAATAATTAAATTATTGACTGGAGACTAGTTGACTGGTGCCTGGTTGATCGGTGACTGGTGACTGGTGAATGGGTGACTGGTGACTGGTGCCTGGTTGACTGGCACCTGGATGACTGGTGACTGGTGCCTGGTTGACTGGCACCTGATTGACTGGTGACTGGTGAAGCTGATTGACTGGTGACTGGTTGACTGGTGACTGGTGACTGGATGACTGGTGACTGGTGACTGGTGGACTTAGACTTTATCGGATACTAAGTACCCAAAGATGCCACCTTGATGGGTCTTACCCCGGCAGTATAGCCATATGGGGTGGGTTCCCATCAGTAAAGAATTGTCTTATAACCCATCAAGGGTTGACAAGTTCTTTACAATCAGCTTCTCCACCATGAGAATCTTTAGCCAACTGAAGATCTCTGCAAACAAAAGTCCAGGAAAAACATATCGTAATTGCTGAATAACCTGGAACGAAAAGAACAAAAATATTCTGCATATATAAACACGACTATCGAACCGATCGTGCACGAGCGTTGTGCCGAATAGCGAGAGTCGCGAAAAACGCATGTGGAAAAAGACCAGTCAAAAATACATGAAATCGAAAATTGAAAATTTTAAATAATAACACAGAAAGTGAAAGGAGTGATAAATAAACAAAAGAAACACAAGGATACATAAATTTATCCGTGAGGAAAGAAATAATCCAAATTTCTATCACAGGTAAATAATCCTTGATGAATTTCTTTGTCCACAGAAAAGAAACTGACACGTGGTCAAATGAGTGGGAAGAGTTACGTCACACAGGTAACTGCCTAAGGGACCTTCTGGTTTAAGACTTTAATTAACGACTGAAAGGTCGTTTTTTCTGTGGAAGGTGTGAAAACAGAATAGAATAGCACATTATCTATAGGTTAATGTATTATGAAGTTAAAAAGGTTTTTGCTGGAGCAGAACAAACCCTGTTAGGAAACAAGCAATGTTAGATTTCTTTCTGGTAAATGAAATTTTATTTCCATACATTAAAATACATATAGGATGCTAGTATAACCCCTGATTTTAAATCCAATCATCATGGGATATTATTAAATTTAAAAATCATTGTAAAGAAAAAGGGCTGGGCTACTAGAAGTTAAATAATACATTATGGAAAGACAGTTTATATAAAAATTGTTAAGGATACAATAAAGTAAAAAATACATAAATTTTGAGAAATAATGAAAAAAATAAGAACGAAGATTTCAATGTTCCAGATGAATTAATACAGATCAATATAAATGATCAACCTTTTTTTGAATCTTTGTTACTGATGATTAGGAGTAAAAACATAAAATATAGTTCAGTAAAGAATAAATGTAAAAAAGATTGCCTCTGGAAACAAAGAACACACTACGGATTAGAAAATGGGAGTGTTGGTTTTATTGAGACTCTTCATAAGCAGTAATGAAGTTTTGCATCAGTAAAATGAGAAAACATGAGGAAGAAATTATATTAGAAAATAAAATAAAAACACTAGAGCAAGAAATAATGCAATATTTTGATAATATTTCTGAAGACAATTTACAGTTGTTGGATCAAAAGAAAGAAATGAAAAACTTGAAGGGGTACTGCTACACTCTAGATCTAGATATGCAGACCTAGGAGAGAAACCAATAAATTACTTTTTTTTAATAGAAACTATACAAGTGGAACCTCGATAATTCAAAGTCCAAGGGACCAAACAGTTTTGTTTGAATTATTGAGACTCTGAATAATTGATGGTTAAAATGCATACACATATTTAAGTCGGGACTTCAAAATGAGTTTGAATTATTGAGAATTTTGAATTATTGGAGTGAATTATCGAGGTTCTACTGTATATATATATTCATTGTGCCAAAAGAGACATTTGTAATGGTCTGAGATGAAGTCTTCCTAGAATTACAAAGTCTACTGCTGCATTGAGTTTTCCCAAACGAGACAGGAATAATATGGCTATGACCGTTATTTTGGGAAGAAAAAGGCTGTTTGTCTCTAACATATCCTGAATTCTGTCTTGAGGAATTTCGACTATGTTGAGGTGAGTGAGAAATTCCGTTCCCATGAAAATGAATTTCTGAGATAGAATAAGATCTTACTTCTTTTGATTGATAACCAGTCTCAGCTATACAATCAAATGAATGATGAATTCTCTGTGTTTCAATAGAGCTAGACAGTTTGGTTTCTTGATAACCAGTCGTCTAGTTATGGAAAAGAAAGAGTAACAGTTTTCTTGTGAAAATGAGATGCTATTACTTTCATGAGATGAGTGAAACACATATGAACACATATGGACTTGTTGACAGGCCAAAGGGTAGAGCTCTGAATTGGAAGATTTTTTCCTTCAGATAGAAGCAGCGATATTTGCGAGCTGTAGGATGTATCAAGAACTGCAAATAAATGTCTGTCAGATCCAATCAAAATGCCCAAACACTGGGGCCAATTGAATTTCTAAATTTTATGAGTTTCAATTCTGAAGCTTTGTATTAGAACAAATTTGTTTAGGGTGGAAAGATCTATTATTAGCCTCATTTTTCATTGCCCTCTTTTGTAGGAGAATATTTGCCTCTTCTTTCAATTCTAGCCTTTCAGTTTGTTGGAAGAAGATGGGATCTTTTCAAGAGGAGGTATTTCCTTGAATGGGATTTTGCACAATAGAGAGAGCCCATTTCTCGTATGTAATTTTGTGCCAGTTTAGGGCCAAATGGGCCAACTGTCCTCCTACTGGAATCTGAGATTGAGGACAGGAAAGTAGAGGTAGTACATCAAAAATTTCTTTTGAGAGATGGAACATCTTTTAGAAGAGCCACCTCTGTCCCTTCTGTCAGAACTCCTAGAGAAACTGTCTCTTGAGGAACCAAAGGTTTTCTTGGGGTAAGAAGATTGCGGTTTCTTGTCCTGAATTCTTAGATTCTGAGGTCTCGAAATGGGTTCCTTGAATTCAGGACTGACACTTTTATATGCAGATTCCTGGTTTACCATGAGAATAAGAAGTGACTTTTTTTAAAACTAAGTTGTTCTTCAGTGCTTCTGCATTTTCTTTGTAAATTTCATCTATCAGAACTCCAAAGAGTGAGTCAGAGCTGAAAGGAGTCAACCTAAGTTTCATCTTTGTGATTTCCGATAAAGACTTTGGAGCAGAAGGAATGACTGGATCTCTCCTTGCTTGTTACACCTCTAATGTAAGAGAGTTCTGTCTTAGAAACTGCCCAGTCTTCTGGTATAAGATCCTTCTTGTATTGATTCTGAATGAAATTCATCATACTCAAAAGGATCTGAGATTGTGATATAGAAATAGAATTTCTCTCTTCTTTACTAAATTTAGGTTGAGGTTGAGAGGAAGAACCTGGAACTGACTTCTTTGGCAACTATTCTGCCAGAAGTAGTTTGAAAATTTCTTCTATGATTAAAGGAAAACCCATTTTTTTTTTCTGAGTTCCTCTAAGAAAGATTGTTCTTGAGTGAGATTTCTTTCTCATTGAAACTGTTTCGGATTCATTGTTTTTTGTTTGAATATACAATTCCATCCATTGATATTTCTCAATATTCTCTGACTTGGTTTGTGTGAAGTTATCTCTTGGAGAAGAACACGCTTTATCAGAGAAAAGGACTGTCTAGAAATAGATCTTCTCTTCGTGTTTCTTCTTGAAGACGGACAAGAAGATAATGATGAAAATTTAAGACATTTATAAGAATGTCTAGTAGAACTACTGATGTCTTCTTTATGATGTCTTTTATTAGACCAAGAGTGAGAAGATGAGGAGGAAGAAGCATATGAGCTATAATGAGCTCTTCTTCTCTTAGAAGAACAATGTCTGTGAGATCTCCTAGATCTATGACAAGAGAATAAACCCCTTGATCTAACTCTGGGTTTCGGTCTGGAAGGTCCAGGAATAGGAGAATAGAACAGATCTGTGATCTCCGGATGTTGGCTTGATGAATGAGCTATTTAAAGTTGACTTATCCGGTGATGACTGACATTTGTCTGTTGATTTCCATTTGTCTGGCTAATGTCCGATGTCCTGTGGTTGTCCAGTGTTCAGTGAATATCCGGTATCCAGTCCTGAGTTCTGTGTATGTCCAGTGTCAGGTGGATGTCAGGGAGTTCAGTGAATGCCCTATGTCTGGTCTGGAGTTCTGTGTTTATCCAGTGTCCGGTCCGGAGTTCAGTAAATGTCCCTGTGTCCAGTCTGGAGTTCAGTAAATGCCCGGTGTCTGTTGATGTCTGGTAGTTGAATATTGTCCGGTGACTGGTGGCTATCTGTTGCCTGGTGTCCGGTATCAGATGTGACATTAGTATTATCTGTATGTCCAGGAATAATAGCCTGTCCAGTAGACTTAGCCGGTTCAGTCACCTTTTGGGACTGAGTTAGCCTGTCTGTAGCCAGACTGCGAGATAAATAATCAGTAGCACTGTGATGAGATGATCTCGCTTCTGCCTCATAAGAGAATCCGTCTTCATCAGGAGAGTTCTGGATAGTGAGGCATTTAGTGGATTTAGAAAGGTAGTGTTCTTTGATACTGATCAACGGAGGTACTCCCACTTCCTTATCCAAAGCCATACTCTTACTGGGATGGGACTGTCCAGTACAGGCTTAACACTGGACCTATCATCTCCACTTGTCTCTTCTCAAACTTCATTTTTGTTCTGTTTCTTGAAGAGAATCCTGTCTTAGATGTTGTTCATGTAACTTTTCTTCAACTGTTTCTTCTTAAACCATCGACGGTACTCGAAAAGATCCCACTGATGATCCGACCAGTTTTGACAGTATGAGCACTTTTTGTTCCTAAAACAAGAACAATTAGCACAAATCGGATAATTATCCAAATAATCTTGAAATATCCATAAAACTTTTTATTTGAGACTCTACAAGAGAAGGATAGAATGGGGAACATGAACAAACAACATAAAAGTTATTTACCGAAAGGTAAACAAAAGAATTTCAAAACCTAAAATTACATAAAACAAATAATACAAATCCCGTAAATAAAGGGATGAATGAAAGATAAACTGTGCTAGAGCTAGAAACCAAAAGAAGAAAGTGAAATAACAGACTGATGGTCGGTTATTTTCTGGATTCAACTTTTTCAGAAACTTTTTCAACTTTCAATGGCGGTGACAGGGAAAAAACTGGGTAATTCACGTGACTGAAAGTCATCTACGCTATCACTGTTGACACGAAGATCGTTTCTTTGTTCCTCCCAGGTAGGAGAGAACCTCTGATCATAACTAATTTCTGTTGGGAGCTTACAGGGATTAGCAATAAGTAGAATATATGGTTGGAATGCGAAACATTAAAACAATAATAAATAATAAAACTCCTGGTCCTGATAGTTTTATGGTGGATTTTTTTCATTTTTAGAGGTAGATATAAGACATTTTACACATCGCTCTTTGAATTATGCTTGTTGAACAGGATCACTATGAATTACTCAGAAACAAGGAATAATATCATGCTTGCCAAAACTGAATAAAACAAGAGACTCTTAAAAGCTGGAGTGATTTCACTTTAAAATGTCATCTATAAGATAGCTTTGATGGTAATTTTAAATAGATCAAAAGGTGTTTAGAACAAATTAATATACAATGATCAAAAAGGGTTCAGAGCAGGCAGATTTATAGGAGAAAATATAAGGTTGATATATGATGTGATTTTTGACACAAATTCAAAACAAACTAGAAATCTGAGAACCGGATGTGTCAACTGCTTTAAGCATTAATCATTTGATACGAAAAAAGAACAAGTAGCCCAAGAGGGCAATAATCGCTCACCTAAGGAACAGTTAGCTGAAGGTATAGATATAATTCGAAACATCAAGCAACCACCACATATTATTTGCCATTTCATCCTATGCATACATAGTTAACATAAACACATCCTTTGAAGTTTTTTTCAAATGTCCCTAATTGATTGGAAATATATGTCGTCTAAGACATCTGAGGAGAGTAAGTTGGGACATGGAAGCCAGAGGCCGAAAATCAAACTCAGGCTTCTAAATTGTCTACATATGATTTACTACACTATATACTACGTTACGTCATCATTTTATAAAAGATAAACTTATTTTATTTAATTAACCGAACGTTTATTCTGGAGAATACCCAATATTTGGCTTGCAATGAAGAATGTGCTTTTTTCACTTCTGACATATATAATAATCACAATTTATGGTCATGTCAAAAAGTCTGTGATGCCCTTGTTTATCTTTTGGGTAATATTTTTATTAGATTTGGAACTAAACTTTATAGAAAAACTATTGGTATTCCGATGGGAACTAATTGTGCTCCTCTTGTTGCAGATTTGTTTCATTTTTGTTATGAGAGAGATTTCATGAAGTCTCTCTCACGTGAAAATCAGGCTGACATTATTGAGGCTTTTAATTCAACTTCAAGATACCTTGACGATTTATTAAATATTGACAATATTTACTTTGACCAAATGGTGGACCGGATATACCCTACAGAACTCCAATTAAATAGAGCAAATTCTTCCGATACCAAGGCACCTTTTTTGGATTTGAATCTATGTATATCTAATGGTACAGTTTCCACCAAAATTTATGATAAACGGGACGATTTTGATTTTGATATAGTCAATTTCCCTTTTCTGGATGGCGATGTCCCCCGGCGTACCTCATATGGGGTATACATATCTCAACTTATAAGATTCGCCAGAGCTTCTTCAAATCTTAATGACTTTAACTACCGTAATAAAGCCCTTACTGCCAAACTTCTTAGGCAGGGCTATCGTTATTTTAAACTTCGTAAGGCGTTTTCGAAATTTTATCGCAGACACAGTGCCTTGTTAGAAAAATATAGCATCAGTCTGAAAACACTTCTGCAACAAGGTATATCGGAACCCGAATTTTACGGTGACTTAGTGTACAGATTTAGAAAAATTGTAGGTAAATCTAACTTTTCAGAGCAATTCAGAAAACTTATTAACTGTTATAAAAGAATTGGCTATAGCCTGGATATTATGCAGCAGACTGCATGCCTAGTTGTCAACCCAATCATTGTTGATGGCTATGCTTCACTCTTTAATTGCACGATGGCGGTTCGGGCCTCAGACTCAATGACGGCCTCTTCGTAAAACTTTAACCAGTGGGTAGGGGCTTGACGATATGTCTTTGGCTTGGCCCGCCGTGGTTCAACTATTGGTTTTCATTTACTCTGGCATACAGTAGAACTAGCCATGAGTACTCGTCTTTGTTTATTATAGTGATTAATTTGATTTTTATGTTTTCACTTTGATGCATTGACTGAGTTGGGAGCCTTTATGTGAACTGAATTTTTATGTATTTATGTATGAAGAGTAGCATCGGGACCCAGGGTGAAGTTAGCTAGCTGTAAAAGTGCTTTAAACCCCCCCGGTGGTTTGCTCTACCGACCGTTCTAAGGCGGTGGTCCCGGTGTTAGTCTTACTCCTTGTTGCTTTGGGGTTTATTCTACGAGGCGATTTGTTGTATTTCCATGTGTCATTTTGTTCTTGTGTTTTTCAGTCCTTTTAGTATTGCGATTACCACGCTTGGGGAAGAGAGAGCTAATCTTAGTGCTTTTCGTACGTTTGTTCGGTTTGTACTTGTTTAGATTTGTCGGTTTCCTCTTCCTTATGGGGTTTGGGAAGGGCTGCGGTTTGTGATTGTGGCACTCCCTGGACTTTTCTACTTTTTTTATGATGGCCTGATTACCAGCATTACTTTAATGATGATTTGAACAAAAATGAACATGCTAGCATGGAGACACCACTTTCCCATTAAAATGAAGTTGCTATCATCAGCATAACATTTTCCTAGTTTATGGGACACTCAAGGGTGGGTAACTATCATACTCAAGGGTGGGTAACTATCATTCAATTAGTCCAAACCACGCAGAAATCAAACTTTGTCAAAGATTTATTGTATGTTCCTGTTACCTGTGATGAATATCATATCAAAAATGAAGTGACTATCATGTAAACAACATTTTCAACATTATATGTTGGAGAGGCTAAATAACTCTCATGTGACTCTTCCAATCTGATCCAAAATCAAACTCGTCCAAGACTTTATGGCTGTTTCTCATTATCAGCAAGTCTGATGAAGATTCAGTCAAAAATGAAATTGCTATCATCCAGACAATATTTTCCTAAGTCTATGAAGGCAGTAATTCTACGCCAATAGTCAAAACTGGGCCAAAATCAAAAATGAAATCGCTTTCATTAGGACAACATTTCCCTCAAGGGTGGGTAACTCATGCCAATAGTAGAAAGTGGGCCAAAATCAAACTTGTCCAAGATTTTATGCTTGACCTCGTTTTCTGCAAGTCTGATGGAGATTAAATTAAAAATGAAGTGGCTATCATCCAGACAACATTTTCCCCATTATATGTCTATGGGAGACTAAATGGCAAGTAACTCTTATGTGAACAGTCCAATTTGCCCCGAAATCGAACTCAGCCAAGATTTTATGGCTACATTCTTTACCTGCTAGTCTGATGAAAATTCTATCAAAAATGAAATTGCTATCATCAGGACAACTTTTTTCTAAGTCTATGAGGCTCTCAAGGGTGGGTAACTCTCATGCCAGTAGTTGAAACTGGGCCAAAATCAAACCTGTTCAAGATTTATGCTTGTCTTCGTTATCTGCAAGTTTGATAAAAATCTGATAAAAAATGAAGTTGCCATAGTACGGACAACATTTTCCATATTATATGCCTATGTGAGACTAGAGGGCAAGTAACTCGCATGTGAATAGTCCGATCTGCCCCAAAATGGAACTATAAGATTTTAAAGCTGTCCTTATTACCTGCAAAAAAGGTAAGAGAAATGTCCAGGGAGTGCCACAATCACAAACCGCAGCCCTTCCCAGACCCGAAGAGGAAGAGGAAACCAACAAATCTAAACAAGCACAAACTGAACAAACATACGAAAAGCACTAAGATTAGCTCTCTCTTCCCCAAGCGAGGTAATCGCAATACGAAAAGGACTGAAAAACACAAGAACAAAGTGTGCAAGTCTGATAATAATTCGATCAAAAATTGAAATCCCTATCTTCCAGACAACATTTTCCAAAGTATATGGGGGCCCTCAAGGATGGGTTCCCTCAAGGGTAGGTTACATTTATGCAAATAGTTGAAAGTGGGCCAAAATCAAACTTGTCTGAGATTTTATGCCTGTTCTTGTTATTTTCAAGTTTGATGAAGATTCAATCAAACATGAAGTCGCTATCGTCTTTACAACGTTGTTCTTCTTGCATGCTACACACCTACTTGACCTGATATATGTCCCTATCAAAAATTATAAGTTATCTCAAATAGTATGGGAGTTATGGCCTGCACAAGATTTCAGCATCTGGGGGGATAAGTACATAGTGGACAAGAGGACCATGATGGTCCTATATCGCTCACCTGACCAAACAGATTTGCATATTTACTGTTGAACTGAATCTTAAAAGAGGGTCACCAAAGGAACATTTCTGCCAAGTTATATTGAAATTGGTCCAGTGGTTTAAAAAGTTTTATATAGCTATAAAGCCCTACGCCCTAACAGCCATGTTTTTTGACGAATCATGAAAGCTTGAACAAACTTGGTAGAGGGTCACCAAAGGAACATTCCTGCCAAAATATATTGAAATCTGTTCAGTGGTTTCTGACAAGAAGATTTTTAAAGTTTTCTATTTAGATATATAGGGAAAATAAGCCCCACCCCATAGCAGCCATGTTTTTTGACGAATTATGACTGCTTGTACAATCTTGATAGAGGTTCACCAAAGCAACATTCCAGCCAAGTAATATTGAAATCAGTCATGGGGTATGTGACATTAAGAATTTTAAAATTTTCTATGCAGATATAGACGAAAAATAAGCCCCGCCCCCCTGGGGGCCATGGTTTTTGACATATCATGAAGGCTTGAACAATCTTGGTAGAAGGTCACCAAAGCAACATTCCTGCCAAGTTACATTGAACTCGGTCCAACTGTTTCTTAGGAGAAGATTTTTAAAGTTTTCTACCGTATTTACCATATATTTTCGGACACGTTAAAATAATTATTTTATTTTTTGTCCGAATATTTAGGAAAATATAATTTTCAAAAAAACGCCGTGTCCGAAAATTGAAGAAAATACCCGAAAAATTCCGATAAAAATGAAGATTTTAAGGTCTGTCATGCAGGTAGATCGGCGGTTTGTAGTACCTGAGTTTTTAATACTGACTATTATGGACCGTTTTTTGCTTGATAAATACAAAAAATTAAACCACTGTTACTTTTTAACTGATCAGCGCATCGTCGGTCGGACAGGGCGCCATTTGTAAATAAACTGAGTCACATGACCCCTCCTGTTGTTGAGAAAAATTCTGCCGGTATTGGCACACCTCAAAAATGGACTAGGTGTAAAGGGCTAATTTCGTTGCGTAGAATCGTAGCAGATGGCAGATATCTGATTAGGATCTATTCTGTTTGTCAAAGATCGTTTCTGTAAGTGGATGAAACGGTTACTTTAGTTTTTTGTTGTTTTTTTTAATTGTAACGGATTAGGTATATAATCACTTCTACAGCTTGGCTGTGGAAGCCGGCTTTTATGGTGACACTGGTAGAATGATTGGCTTTTTTACAAAGTTGAGCAACGGAAATCGCGGTTAGTATCTGGATGGGTGACTGCGGTGCTTAAATTCGTAGAAGACCAGGTTTCACGCTACATTTTTTTTTTCGTTCCTAAAGCCATGAAAGATAATAATGTATTTCATAGGAAAATGAAGTTACCATACCGACTCGTCATTATTTGCAGCCATGCAAAGGCTGAGCAGGTTTTTCAACGAGGTTGCCCAATCGCCCTGAGCAGACGATCATAAAATTGCATAATATTAACGCACTGACAAAAGGTCGCTGATTGCCTATTTAATAGGAGTGCTTGTTTTAATAAGTAATAATGGAAATTAATTTTACAAGCTTCACTGCTTTGATCGTCACTATGATCATTTTTATCTTGGTTATGAGGGAATGCTCATAATGAAAATTATATAATGACGTCTTTTTACTTGACACACCAACACACCATGTAGAGGAAACGTAACCTCGGGTGTCGTAAAGTTTGCATGTGACTAACACGTGGTATAGAACCACGTGGTTAATATGACGGTTTTTAAACAATAACAATAAATAGTGTTACCGAGAAATAGACAGGTGCTATAATAGCTCCTCGTTGAAAAACATTGAACGGTAATGAGATTTTGGCATATTCCGCGGCCTTCATTATTATTTTTTTTTTCTTGCCTTTTTTTTAGCTGTGTATTGGTAGATCAGTCCATTTGGACAAGGGGTGATTTCATCATCTTCGAATGTATAGTAAGTGGCATGCGCAGTTTATAAGCTCGGTGATTTGAATAAACAAATAAAAGTAGTTTCTCCCTGAATGAAAACAGCCCTGACGGAAAATAACTTTAACTGAGTTAATTTTTTAGACTCTACTACTTCCTTCTTACCTGTTAGAAAATGGCTTCATCTATCAAAACATACGTGAAAATGACAGCGACGCTGCGGGTTTGGTGTTGGATTTCATTGAAAATTCGGCTTTGTCCAGAGGCATTTTTGTGTCCGAAATTAGGAAATTGTCTTTTTCAAATTCAGCGGGGTGTCCGAACTGTTATGGTGCATTAAATTATCATATTTTGCAGAAAATAGGTGGTGTCCGAACATTAATGGTGTCCGAAAATATATGGTAAATACGGTATATAGATATATAGGGAAAATAAGCCCCGCCCCCTAGCGGCTATGTTTTTTGATGAATCATGACGGCTTGAACAATCTTTGTAGAGGGTCACCAAAGAAACATTCCTGCCAAGTTGTATTGAAATCGGTCCATTGGTTTCTGAAAAGAAGATTTTTAAAATTTTATATATAGATATATAGGGAAAATAAGCCCTGCCCCCGGCAGCCATGTTTTTTGATGAATCATGATTACTTGAACAATCTTAGTAGAGGGTCACCAAGGAAACATTTCTGCAAAGTTATAATGAAATCAGTTCAGTGGTTTCTGACAAGAAGAGTTTTAAAGTTTTCTATAGATATATAAGGAAAATAAGCCCCGACTCCTGGCGGCCATGTTTTTTGACGAATCATGACGGCTTGAACAATCTTGATAGAGGGTTACATAAGAAACATTCCTGCAATGTGACATTGAAATCGGTTAAGTGGTTTCTGCAAAGACTATTAAAATTTTCTATATAGATATATAGGAAAATAAGCCCCGCCCCCTAGCGGCCATGTTTTTTGACAAATCATAACTGTTTGAACAATCTTGGTAAAGGGTCACCAAGGAAACATTTCTGTGAAGTTATATTGAAATCAGTCCTGTGGTTTCTGACGACAAGATTGTTTCAAGTTTTCTATATAGATATATATGGAAAATAAGTCCCGCACCCTCTAGCAGCCATGGTTTTTGACAAATCATGACGGCTTGAACAATCTTGATAGAGGGTCACTTAGGAAACATTTCTGCCAAGTTATATTGAAATCAGTCCAGTCGTTTATGACATGAAGATTTTTAAAGTTTTCTATACAGATATATATGAAAAATTAACCCCGCCCCCTAGCGGCCATGTTTTTTAAGGAATCATGGCGGCTTGAACAATCTTGGTAGAGGATCATCGAAGAAACATTACTGCAAAATTATATTGAAATCCGTCCAGTGCTTTATGACAAGAAGATTTTTAAAGTTTTCTATATAGATATATAAGGAAAATAAGCCCCGCCCCCCTGGCGGCCACGTTTTTTGACAAATCCAAATGGCTTGAACAATCCTGGTACAGGATCACCAAGGGGACATTTCTGCAAAATTATATGGAAATCGGTCCAGTGGTTTCGGACAAGAAGATTTTTAAACTTTTCTATATAGATATATAGGGAAAATAAGCCCCGCCCCCTGGTGGCCATGTTTTTTGACAAATCCAAATGGCTTGAACAATCTTGGTAGAGGATCACCAAAGGAACATTTTTGCGAAATTATATTGAAATCGGTCCAGTGGTTTGGACAAGAAGATTTTTAAAGTTTTCTATATAGATTATATAGGGAAAATAAGCCCCGCCCCCTGGCATCCATGTTTTTTGACGAATCCAAATGGCTTGAACAATCTTGCAACAGGATCACCAAAGGAACATTTTTGCAGAATTATATGGAGATCGGTCCATTGGATTCGGACAAGAAGATTTTTAAAGTTTTCTATATAGATATATGGGAAAATAAGCCCCGCCCCCTGGCGTCCATGTTTTTTGACGAATCCAAATGGCTTGAACAATCTTGCAACAGGATCACCAAAGGAACATTTCTGCAAAATTATATTGAAATCGGTCTAGTGGTTTCGGACAAGAAGATTTTTAAAGTTTTCTATATAAATATATAGGGAAAATAAGCCCTGCCCCTGGCGGCCATGTTTTTTGACAAATCCAAATGGCTTGAACAATCTTGGTAGAGCATCACCAAAGGAACATTTTTGCAAAATTATATTGAAATCGGTCCAGTGGTTTCTGACAAGAAGATTTTTAAACTTTTCTATATAGATATATAGGGAAAATAAGCCCCGCCCCCTGGCGGCCATGTTTTTTGACGAATCCAAAAGGCTTGAACAATCTTCCTAGAGGATCACCAAAGGAACATTTTTGCAAAATTATATTGAAATCGGTCCAGTGGTTTCGGACAAGAAGATTTTTAAACTTTTCTATATAGATATATAGGGAAAATAAGCCCCGCCCCCCCCCTGGCGGCCATGTTTTTTGACAAATCAACATGGCTTGAACAATCTTGGTAGAGGATAATCAAAGGAACATTTCTGCAAAATTATATTGAAATCGGTCCAGTGGTTTCTGACAAGAAGTTTTTTTAAAGTTTTCTATATAGATGTAAAGGGAAAATAAGCCCCGCCCCCTGGCGGCCATGTTTTTTGACGAATCCAAATGTCTTGAACAATCTTGGTAGAGGATCACCAAAGGAACATTTCTGCAAAATTATATTGAAATCGGTCTAGTGGTATCAGACAAGAAGATTTTTAAAGATTTCTATATAGATATACAGGGAAAATAAGCCCCGCCCCCTGGTGGCCATGTTTTTTGATGAATCCAAATGGCTTGAACAATCTTTGTAGAGGATTACCAAAGGAACATTTCTGCAAAATTATATTGAAATCGGTCCAGTGGTTTCTGACAAGAAGATTTTTAAAGTTTTCTATATAGATATATAGGGAAAATAAGCCCCACCCCCTGGCGGACATGTTTTTTGACCAATCCAAATGTCTTGAACAATCTTGGTAGAGGATCACCAAAGAAACATTTCTGCAAAATTATATTGAAATCGGTCTTGTGGTTTCTGACAAGAAGATTTTTAAAGTTTGCTATACAGATATATAGGGAAAATAAGCCCCGCCTCCTGGCGGCCATGTTTTTTGACGAATCCAAAAGGCTTGAACAATCTTGGTAGAGGATCACCAAAAGAACATTTCTGCAAAATTATACTGAAACTGGTCCAGTGGTTTCTGACAAGAAGATTTTTAAAGTTTTCTATATAGATATATAGGGAAAATAAGCCCCGCCCCCTGGCGGCCATGTTTTTTGATGAATCCAAATGTCTCGAACAATCTTGGTAGAAGATCACCAAAGAAACATTTCTGCAAAATTATATTGAAATCTGTCCAGTGCTTTATGACAAGAAGATTTTTATAGTTTTCTATACAGATATATAGGGAAAATAAGCCCCGCCCCCTGGCGGCCATGTTTTTTGACGAATCCAAATGTCTTGAACAATCTTGGTAGAGGATCACCAAAGGAACATTTCTGCAAAATTATATTGAAATTGGTCCAGTGGTTTCTGGCAAGAAGATTTTTAAAGTTTTCTATATAGATATATAGGGAAAATAAGCCCCGCCCCCTGACGGCCATGTTTTTTGCCGAATCCAAATGGCTTGAACAATCTTTGTAGAGGATCACCAAAGGAACATTTCTGCAAAATTTTATTGAAATCGGTCCAGTCGTTTCTGACGAGAAGATTTTTTGAGTTTTTAGTTTAAAAATCTATTTTTAGCTCCCGTGACCTAGATATGCAATGGACCGGAACCATTTGAACAATTTTGAAAGAGGATCAACCAAGGATCATTCCTGTGAAATTTGGTCAAAATCCAATCAGTTGTTTAGGAGGAGATGTTGTTTAAAGATTGTGAACGGACGGACGACGACGACGGACGGTGAGTGATCACAATACCTCACCTTGAGCCTTCGGCTCAGGTGAGCTAAAAAAGAGAGAGTCTCCTGAACACAACATGCTTACTGGTCCTTATCAGTGCCTCTATTAAACATTATCAAAATAGTTCAATCAACATACTCAAGAATTTGTCTTAGAAATTCATTCAGGGGAGGTAACTAGAAAACAACCACAGCTGAGGCGGTCCTTGTTGCACACGACATGCTTACTGGTCTTTATCAATGCCTCTACCAAATATTATCAAAATAGTTCAATCCACATACTCAAGAATTTGTCTTAGAAATTCATTTAGGGGAGGTAACTAGAAAACAACCACAGCTGAGGTTGTTCTTGTTGCACACCACATGCATACTGGTCCTTATCTATGCATCTACAAAATATTATCAAAATATTTCAAACCATAAAGAAGTCACTGAGTGCACAAAAATTTGGCTAAGAAATTGATTCAATGGAGTGTACAAGAAAAAGAGCAAAACAAGAGTTTTCCTTCTTGCATGTGACACTCATCCTTGACCTGATATAAGTCCCGCCAAAATATTATCAAATTATCTCAGACAGTATGGGAGTTAGATTCTGCACAAGATTTCAGATCCAGTGCAGATAAGTACATAACAAAAAGTGAAAGTTGTCTGTCTTGAAGGTGACACACCTATTGGTCCTTATCTATGTGTCTATCAAATATTATCAAAATATTTCAAACCATTAAGAAGTTATAGAGTGCATAAGAATTTGGCATAGGAATTCGTTCAGTGGAGGTAACTAATAAAAAGAAGAAAGCAAGAGTTGTCCTTGTTGCATGCAACACTCCTACTTGACCTGTTATATGTCCCTATCAAATATTATCAAATTATCCAAAACAGTATGGGATTATAGCCTGCATAAGATTTCGGCTTCAGGGTAATGAAGAAAGTGAGAGTGTCTCACTTGCACAACCCCTTTTGGACCTTATCTTTGCCTCTACAAAATATAATTAGAATATTTCAAACCATTAAGAAGTTAGGGGTCATTAAGCCCCGCCCCCTGGCAGCCACGTTTTTTGATGAATCATGACGACTTGAACAATCTTGGTAGAGGGCTACCAAAGAAACATTCCTGCAATGTTGTATTGAAATCGGTCCAGTGGTTTCTGACAAAAAGATTATTAAAGTTTTCTATACAGATAGGGAAAATAAGCCCTGCCCCCTAGCGGCCATGTTTTTTGACAAATCCTAATGGCTTGAACAATCTTGGTAGAGGATCACCAAAAGAACATTTCTGCAAGTTATATAGAAAAGGGTCCAGTTGTTTCTGATAAGAAGATTTTTAAAGTTTTCTATATAGATATATAGGGAAAATAAGCCCCGCCCCCTGGCGGCCATATTTTTTGAGAAATCATGACAGCTTGAACAATCTTGGTAGAGGATCACCAAAGGAACATTTCTGCAAAATTATATTAAAATCGGTCCAGTGGTTTCTGACAAGAAGATTTTTAAAGTTTTCTATATAGATACATAGGGAAAATAAGCCCAACCCCCTGGCGGCCAGGCTTTTTGACGAATCCAAATGGCTTGAACAAGCTTGGTAGAGGATCACCAAAGGAACATTTCTGCAAAATTATATTGAAATCGGTCCAGTGGTTTCTGACAAGAACATTTTTAAAGTTTTCTATACAGAGATATAGGGAAAATAAGCCCCGCCCCCTGGCGGCCATGTTTTCTGACGAATCCAAATGGCTTGAACAATCTTGGTAGAGGATCATCAAAGAAACATTTCTGCAATATATATTGAAATCGGTCCAGTGCTTTCTGACAAGAAGATTTTTTAAGTGTTTAGATAAAAAATCTAGTTTTAGCTCCTGTGACCTAGATATGCAATGGACCAGAAACAATTGGACAATTTTGAAAGAGGACCAACCAAGGACCATTCCTGTTAAGTGGTCAAAATCCAATCAGTAGTTTAGGAGGAGATGTTGTTTAAAGATTGTGGATGGAAGGACAGACGAACAACGACGACGACAACGGACGTTGAGTGATCACAATAGCTCACCTTGAGCCTTTGGCTCAGGTGAGCTAATAAAAGGAATGATAAGCATGAGGATGCTGATTCTCTCTTATACAAGACATATCCAATGTTGTACCAAATTTTCTAGGTGCAATCATTCCTGAGAAATCTTTGATAGAAAAAAAAAGTTTACACACAGACAAACACTGTTATGGAAAATAAAAACTTTATACACCCTATACACTCCATATGCTCCGGATACAATGAATGACTGACTGGAAAACCAGACCCCTATGTTCATATATATGAAATCCCAAATCCTATTTCCTGGGAAAAATAAGATAAATATTTTGAAATGTCATCTGCTGAAATTTTTACCCAGCATATGTTAAGTTTCCATTTTTTCCCGTTAAACATGAAATTAAAGAATGATGAGCCATTTCACACTAACACAAGCCTTAAAAGGAATGAATACTCTTTTAGGGGAGGCAGTACTGTCAAAACAGCTTTGCCTCCCTTCTGGAAAGGAGTTTACTCTAAAAGGAAAGGCACCTTGGGAGCAAGTTCTTTCTTTTTAGAATAGATCCCTATTCACAAGGGGTCTGGTTTGCAGTGAAGAAACAGGAAATCACCAAAGATGTCTGCCTTCTAAAATGTTGAAAATCTACCAAAGCACACTGACTCCTACTGACCAGGCTTTTAGCCTTTTACTAAAGTATCCTGGTTTCATCCATTCACTTGTGCATTTAACCCTTTTATACTGCACAGATAAAATAACTAGACAAAGTGCCCAGTGGGGCACGTATACCCCCGACCAGCGCTACCGCCACTTTTTAAAGAGCACAAAGTATGTAGCTTTGACTCTGGAGATGGCAGTTGTATGCTATATGTTATAACATTGAAAAAATTCAATCACACATAATATGAAGCCCTTGACCTCAAAGGTCAGGCACAGGTGCAGGGATTGAGCTAAATAAAATTTTAGCCCTATAACTATCACCATATACCAGTGAAACCAATCAGTCTTTATAATATAAGCAAAAAATGACATTTGTATGAAAAGTCTGTGACCTTGACTTAACCGAGACTCCCATTTTCTTATCTGTAGTGTGTTCTTTGTTTCCAAAGGCAATCTTTTTGACTTTTATTTTACTACACTGCAGCTGGTATTAGTGCCGTGTGGCGGAGGTAGAACTTCTCCCCGTACTTTACCATAGTGCAGATTATATTTCATTTCCTTTGGGATCATTAGGCCCATTGTGGAATCTTTGAAAATGGAGTTCTGCTCATGTATGCGCTAGAGGGCGTAAGCAGTGTTGCAAACTTCATTACTGCTTATGAAGAGTCTCAAAAAAACGGAGACTCCCATTTTCTTATCTGTAGTGTGTTCTTTGTTTCCAAAGGCAATCTTTTTGACGTTTATTAAAAGCCATGCCCCAGCTTGGGGATGGTGCCGAGAAAAACTTCAGACCTATATATACCATCATGCTTAATATTAATGAAACCAACAAAAGGGTCTTCATAATATAGCTATATAAACTTAGATGCATTTTTTTTTTACTTTTATATGAAATTTCTAAGTCTGTGACCTTGACCTCAAGGTCATACCCAAGGATAAGGATGATGCTGAGTAAAACTCTAGACCTATATCTACCAACATGTAAAATATAAATGAAATTCCTCAAAGGGTCTTGATGGTATAGCTATATAAACATAAACACAAAAATTATGATTTATTTATGAAAATTCTAAGTTCGTGACTTTGACCCCAAGGTTATTCCCCAGGATAGGGTTGGTGCTGATAAAAACTTAAGCCCTATCTCTACCATCAGGCCAAACATGAATGAAATCCATCAAAGGCTCTTCATAATATAAGGTCTTATAAACTTTAACGTAAAAACTTTGACCCTAAGACAACAAAAATAAAGTATGAACGAATAATGCTTCAACTGACGGACGGACAGACAAACAGATTCCTTGCTGATAGCTATATCTGCTCAACCTTTCAATTAGGGGATAATAAAATTTAACAAAAGGTCTTGATGATATGGCTATATAAACTTAAATGCAAAAACTTTTCCTTTTAAGTGAAACTTCTAAGTTTGTGACCTTGACCTCAGTCACACCCGGGGTGGGGATCATGCGGAGTAAGACTCTAGGCCAATATATAGCAACATGTCAAATATAAATGAAATTCCGCAAGGGTCTTGATGATACAGCTATATAAACTTAAACACAAAAATTTTGACATTTTTATGAAAATTCGAAGTCCCTGACCTTGACCCAAAGGTCACTCCTGGGGTGGGGATGGTGCCGATAAAAACTTTAGACCTATATCTACCATCATGCCAAATATGAATGAAATCCATCAAAGGGTCTTCAAAATATGAGGTCTTATAAACTTTAACGTAAAAACTTTGACCTTAAGACAAAAATAAAGTATGAACCAATAATGCTTCAATGGATGGACAGACAGATGAACAGATTCCTTGCTGATAGCTATATCTGCTGGACCTTTCAATTTGGGAATATTGAAATTTAACAAAAGGTCTTGATGATATGGCTATATAAACTTAAACACAAAAATGTTTACTTTTATATGAAAATTCTAAGTTCGTGACCTTGACCTCGGTCACACCCTGGGTGGGGATCATGCGGAGTAAGACTCTAGGCCAATATCTAGCAACATGTCAAATATAAATGAAATTCCTAAAGGGTCTTGATGATATAGCTATATAAACTTAAACACAAAAAATTTTGACTTTTTTATGAAAATTTTAAGTCCGTGACCTTGACCCCAATGTCACCCCTGGGGTGGGGATGGTGCTGATAAAAACTTTAGACCTATATCTACCATCATGCCAAATATGAATGAAATCCATCAAAGGGTCTTCAAAATATGAGGTCTTATAAACTTTAACGCAAAAACTTTGACCCTGACTTTATGAAAATTCTAAGAATGTGACCTTGACCCCAAGGTCACCCCCGGGGTGGGGATGGTGCTGATAAAAACTTTAGACCTATATCTACCATCATGCCAAATATGAATGAAATCCATCAAAGGGTCTTCAAAATATGAGGTCTTATAAACTTTAATGCAAAAACTTAGACCCTGTGACGGAAAGAACGAATGTACATACGAACGAACGAACGGAAAAGCGAAAACTATATACCCCCACATACTTCGTATGTTGGGGGTATAATTACCCCCACATACTTCGTATGTCGGGGGTATAATTAGTTATTGTCTACATACCAGTCCACATTGAAAGCAGCATCTATACAGCTGTTGAGTAAAGCTATAGGTTGGTGACCATTTCCAACAAGGTAACATCGTACAAATGTTCCCCGGTAGATACTGTCTGCACTCTGACAATCTGCTGACAACATTTGGTCAATAATCTCATCTGGTAGGAGAGACAGACAGCTAGACAGACCAGACAAATTTAATACCTGAAAACAAATAAAGAACATATGGTCTATAATCTCATCTGGTAGGAGACACAGAATACTAGACAGAGTAGACAAAGCATATAACTGAAATATTTAATAACATTTGGTCAATAATCTCATCTGGTAGGAGAGACAGACAACTAGACAGACCAGACAAAGTTAATACCTGAAAACAAATAAAGAACATATGGTCTATAATCTTGTCTGGTAGGAGACACAGACAACTAGACAGACCAGACAAAGTTAATACCTGAAAACAAATAAAGAACATATGGTCTATAATCGTGTCTGGTAGGAGACACAGAATACTAGACAGAGTAGACAAAGCATATAACTGAAATATTTAACAACATCTGGTCTATAATCTCAACTGGTAGGAGACACAGACAACTAGACAGACAAGACAAACTTAATACCTAAAAACATTTAAAGCAAATATGTATCACAGTCTGCATCTCAAAATAAAACCTTGTTTCTTGATCCATCACAATGACATTTTGCAAGATGGCCGCAGGATATCTACAGATAATTTGCACATGTGTGCATTTGTTGTATAGTATTTCTTTAAGGTTTGGTGATTGTTGTTTTCTTCTCTTTTGAAGGTCTACATATAATAAACCAATAAACAGTGGTGAAATGGTTTATCAATATACTGATATGCTGTGATTTTAACAATATAAATATCGTTCCAAGGTTCGATTCTGGTTGTTGCAGCAATCACTTCAGCCTAGTGTTAATGCCTTAAAATGTCCAGTAATATGTAATTTATGTTTGAACTCTATCAATTATTATGAAATCAAGCAGGTTTAAAAAATGAAAACAATGTTTTCCTGATGCTGGAGTTGAGGTAAAATAAAATTTACTGGGCTAATGGGAGACATGAACATCATATGGTAGACATGTGTGAATTGAACAGAAATACCTGTATCTTTTTTATTACTTTGTTTCATGAATACTTGTATTGTTCACACACATTTTTTGTACTATTGCTGTATGATTGTGTCATGCATTTAAACTGACTGCTTATCTTATATAACTACAGCCTTATAGCTCTAGAAAAGATAATAGTATGGTTTGATTATGGAAAACCAACACACATTGGTGTCATCCACCCATTAATAACTCCAGCTAGATAACAAGATTTAAATATTTTTACAATGCTGAATGATCATCAAACTGTCTTATATAAGACATACATTTGGTTAAATTACATTTTGAACAACTTATTTCAGCTATCTTTTAGTGACTTGTCTGTTCTAATTTCCTAAGACAGAACAGAAAAATAGTTTATACTCATCATTTTTTTTTAT
Organism: Anodontia alba; assembly: GCA_964016985.1. Taxonomy (NCBI): domain Eukaryota; kingdom Metazoa; phylum Mollusca; class Bivalvia; order Lucinida; family Lucinidae; genus Anodontia; species Anodontia alba. The sequence continues at coordinate 66,062,491 of OZ024829.1, forward strand.
TTTTCATCTACCCAGCAGATCATTCACATGAAATGTCAACCCTAATCTTCTCTAAGAAATAACAAACAAGAGGACCATGATGGTCCTATATTGCTCACCTGGGCAAACAGATTTGCATACTTACTGTTGAAGTTTCAGCCAAGTTCACTGCTCTAAAATTTTTGTAAACATTTTATAGCCCTGCCCTCCAGCTGTCATGTTTTTGTTTAATGCATCATGACAGCTTGAACTGAATCTTGAAAGAGGGTCACCAAAGGAACATTTCTGACAAGTTATACCGAAATTGGTCCAGTGGTTTCTGACAAAAAGATTTTTACAGTGTTTTATATAGCTATATAGGGAAAATACGCCCCACCTCCTAATGGCCATGTTTTTTGTCGAATCATGACAGCTTGAACAACCTTGGTAGAAGATCACCAAAGAAACATTCCTGCCAAGTTATATTGAAATCGGTTCAGTGGTTTCTGACAAGAAGATTTTAAAGTTTTCTATTTAGATATATAGGGAAAATAAGCCCCACCCCCTAGAAGCCATGTTTTTTGACGAAACATGATTGCTTGAACAATCTTGGTAGAGGGTCACCACAGCAACGTTCCTGCCAAGTAATATTGAAATTGGTCGAGCGGTTTCTGACAAGAAGAATTTTAAAGTTTTCTATACAGATATATACGGAAAATAAGCCCCAAACCCATGTTTTTTGACATATCATGAGGGCTTGAACAATCTTGGTAGAACGTCACTAAAGCAACATTCCTGCCAAGTTAGACTGAATTTGGGCCAACGGTTTCTTATGAGTAGATTTTTAAAGTTTTCTATATAGATATATAGGGAAAATAAGCCCCACCCCCTAGCGGCCATGTTTTTTCAATGCATCATGACAGCTTGAACAATCCTGGTAGAGGGTCACCAAACATTCCTGCCAATCTATATTGAAATCAGCCCATTGGTTTCTAACAAGAAGATTTTTAAAGTTTTCTATATAGATATAGAGGGAAACTAAACCCCGCCCCCTGGCAGCCATGTTTTTTGACAAATCATGATTACTTGAATAATCTTGGTAGAGGGTCACAAAGAAAACATTTCTGCCAAGTTATAATGAAATCGGTACAGTGGTTTCTGACAAGAAGATTTTTAAAGTTTTCTACATAGATATATAGGGAAAATAAGCCCCACCCCCTGGTGGCCATGTTTTTTGATGAATCATGACGGCTTGAACAATCTTGGTAGAGGGTTACGAAAGAAACATTCCTGCAATGTTATATTGAAATGGGTCCAGTGGTTTCTGACAAGAAGATCATTAAAGTTTTCTATATAGACATATAGGGAAAATAAGCCCCGCCCCCTAGTGGCCATGTTTTTTGACTAATCATGACGGCTTGAACAATCTTGGTAGAGGGTCACCAAGGAAACATTTCTGCCAAGTTATACTGAAATCGGTCCAGTGGTTTCTGACAAGAAGATTTTTAAAGTTTTCTATAAAGACATATCTGGAAAATAAGCCCCGCCCCCTGGCGGCCATGTTTTTTGGCGAATCATGACGGCTTGAACAATCTTGGTAGAGGGTTACAAAAGAAACATTCCTGCCAGGTTATATTGAAATCGGTCCAGTTGTTTCTGACAAGAAGATTTTTAAATTTTTCTATAAAGATATATAGGGAAAATGAGCCCCGCCTCCCTGGCGGCCATGTTTTTTGACGAATCCAAATGGCTTGAACAATCTTGGTAGAGGATCACCAAAGGAACATTTCTGCAAAATTACATCGAATTCGGTCCAGTGGTTTCTGATAAGAAGATTTTTTAAGTTTTTAGTTAAAAAATTTATTTTTAGCTCCTGTGACCCAGATATGCAAAGGACCAGAACCATTTGAACAACTTTGAAAGAGGACCAACCAAGGATCAGTCCTGTGAAATTTGGTCAAAACCCAATCAGTGGTTTAGGAGGAGATGTTGTTTACAGATTGTGGACGGATGGACAGACGATGACGAGGGACGGTGGGTGACAAAATAGCTCACCTTGAGCCTTCGGCTCAGGTGAGCTAACAAGAGGCCCATAGGCCACAATTTGCTTACCTGACCAAAATAGCTATTGCATATCTGCAGATCCCATTCAACATTCTTCCACTATTGCCACTGCAACTAGGACACAAATTTGACAGATCCATAAAAAGGTCATAGGTTATCCTAGGATCATCATTTAAACAAATTTTGTAGACCTTGAGGCCCTGATGCTATATATAAAGATTCAGCCTCAAAGCTTTCTTAGTTCTGGAGAAGAATTTTAAGTGTTTTTACCATATGGACATGGCTGCCATTTTGTTCAATGGTTCAGAACCATTTCAACAAATACCCCTTCGACAGAAGGCAACATGAGAAATCTGGTGAAAATTGATCAAGCAATTTCAGGCGTTTAAAGATTACAACCCAGGGACAAGGGCAGATAACCCCTGGGCAACAAAATTTTGATTCTAACTAAAAAGCCCAGGGACAAGGGCAGATAACCCCTAGGGGACAAAGTTTTACTACTTTACTCGTACATTGTAAGTGTCAGCCATAAGTGTTTAAACTTGGTAGACCTCGAGTCCCCATGCTATATATCAAAATTCAGCCTCAAAACTTTCTTGGTTCTGGAGAAGATTTTTCTAAGTGTTTTTTTTTTTATCATATTTGGGCATTGTGGCTATCTTGTTCGATGGTGCAGAACCATTTTAACAAATTGTCAATATCCCTTTCAAAGAAGGCCCCATGTGAAATCTAGTGAAACTTGGTAAAGTGGTTTCAGAGACATTCAAAGATTACACAGTTTTATATATGTATATAGCCCAGGGGCAAGAGACAAAATTTTGGGACAAAATTTTGATTGTAACTAAAATTGTTACTACTTTACTCATACATTGTAAGTTTCAGCATTTAGTTAGTGAGAAAATGATTTGTCAACTTTTTTCCCAATACATGGAAATATAGTATGGGGATGCAAATTTGACCTTACCTTAAAAAGGTCAAAGGCCATTGAACAAACCTGATAGACTTTTTTACCATATACCATATAGGCAGGGTGGTGGTATTGTTCAATGATGAAGAACCATTTTAACAAACTGTTAATACCCCTTCCACAAAAGGCCCCATGTGAAATCTGGTGTAAATTGGTCCAGTGGTTTCAGAGATGTTCATACATGAAATAGCTCAGGGGCAAGAGACAAAATTTTGGGACAAAATTTTGATTGTAACTAAAATGTTTTACTACTTTAAACATACAATGTAAACTTCAGCCTTTAGTCTTAAATACATTTTGAGAAAATGATTTTTCAACATCTTCCCCATACAAATGTATACGGATGCAAATTTGACCTTGCTGTAAAAAGGTCAATGATCAACCTATGATCATCATTTGAGCAAAGTTGGTAGATCTGAAGTTCTGTGCTATATACTAAAATTCAGCCTTAAAGCTTCATTGATTATGAAGAAATACAATTTAACCATTTTCCCAGTATAAGTCTATGGTAGGTTTCAGTTGCCATGACAACCAATGCAAGAGGTAGATTGGCCAATGTTTAGCTATTTTGAATTGTCCTCACCCAAGAAACATTTCTACTAAATTAGGGTCATACTGCTTCAGTGGTTTTTGAGTTGTGATTTAAAAATTTTGAACAAAAAGTGATCACTATAGCTCATCCTGAGCAAGCTCAGGTGAGCTAAAAAAATATTTCAGAATGCCATCTGCTTCAGTTGTAATCAGCTTTAAGGGTTAAATACCATGAGGAGATGATTACCACAATGCAGATATTTATATTTTCTTATCAGACCCAGTTATTATAATGTAATCCACACATAGCTCCAGATAAAGAGGGTACCCGGCATACATTTTCTTATTTCTTCACAGAAACATAGGTTGTGGGTATTCATTAAAAGCACCTCAGTGAGGCACTTCTAATGAGTAGCCACAACATATGTTTTCTCAGATAAGTACATGTAAGAAAAATATCAGTAATTTTTGTTTGAAAAACATACCTTATCAGGAGTTATGTGCATATTTACTTACATTTTTCTCCAATTCTAAAGCCACAAATATATCAGACATTGTGGTATAGAGCAGAGAGGAGACAGCCTCTGGTGGGTCAGGCAGGGCCAGGGCAGACTGGAGCCCAGTCAAAGCAGCCTGAGACAGCTCTCCTGAAGATCCACGATCCAGGCATTGTTTTTTACAACTCTTAGTAAGGTACACTGACAATACACCTGGTGTTATCACTCTTATTAGGGTACCAGTTGATCTTAGTATCACAGCTTGACCGGAGCCCTGTAAACAAAAATACAGAAATTATCATACTAACTCAAATACAAGAATTATCACACTAACCAGGGTACCAGTTGATCTTAGTGTCACAGTTTGACTAGAGCTCTGTAAACAGAAATACAAAAATTATCACTCCAAATCAAATACAGGGATTATCACACTAACCTGGGTACCAGTTGATCTTAGTATCACAGCTTGACTAGAGCTCTGTAAACAGAAATACTGGAATTATCACACTAACTCAGATACAGGAATTATCACACCAACCAGGGTACCAGTTGATCTTAGTATCACAGCTTGACTAGAGCACTGTACACAGAAATGCAAGAATTATCAAACTAACTAGGGTACCAAATCTTAATATTGTTGCTTTGCTGAAAACCAGTAAACAAAGACAGCAGCTGACATACCAGCAGGGTACCTGCAGAGCTTGATTACCACAGCCTTGTATGACGTCCTGCAATCAAAGTAATAGAAGAATTGTCATTCTAAGATCAGTAGATCTTAGTATCACAAGAATACAGTACTTTAAGTACAACTTCTATTTTCAGGGAGATAACTCTGCAATTACCAAATCAGTTCCAACCAAATTTAGAGCATAAAGCCTTCTTATTACTGGTACTTTAAACAATTACAAACACCAACTCTTTAGAATCATATTACATATAAAAAATGAATACTTTGCATGTGCTTTAAGATCAGCAAGTAAAACTAGAATCTAATATTGTTCTAGCGAGATTTCAATAAAGAAAACATATGTTTCTGGTTTTTCACTCACTCCTGTATTATAACTGATTTTTTCTTTATTAGGATTGCACAAACAACCTTCATTTTACAATCTTCCCCCATTACCCTGAAGTATGGATGATGGTTTGGTGTTTTATATCTCTTTCAACATTAATGGTGATAATGAAAAGTTCTCTGCTATGAAGTACTATATAGTCATGAGTTGAATTCTGCCTCAAGCAGGATTCAAACCTGGGTCCTCATGATCTAAATCAGGATGGTTAACAGTCTGTCTCCTCAGATATTTAAATTGCCCTGAAGTACAATGATAGAATTAAAGGAAATAGTTTATCTGGAATGACAAATTATTTTGGCCATGAATTGGAAAGCACATACATTTTTTTTATTTGGCCTAATAAATAGTAACAAGTTCTGTGTAAGTAAGCAGACAACTGAACAGCAAGAAGCAACTGTCCAGTAATAGCCTATTTTTGTAGCTATTAATGGAAAAGAACACGCAATATCCTTAGGACTCCTAAGTACTCACTAGGACTAGAAATCACCAAGTTAGATATATCAAGAACTTGCGAGATTGTATGTAGTTTATCATCAATGACCACCAACACTTAGGGTAAATATGACATTGCTCTGTCTGGTATGTCAGTACAGCTGCGTTAAAACCATCACAACCATTATTAGAGACATCACTGTTACAGAGGTCTTGTTAATATGGAGTAATATGGAGTATTTAGTCATCACGAAAAACATGCCTATATAATTTTGACTCCACTTTTATATAGTAAAACTGGGGTTTACAGGGGTATACATTATTTTTCTTATTTCTGCTCAAAAACATAGATTGTGGGTATTCGTTTGAACTGCCTCTGCGAGGCAATTCTAACGAGTACCCACAATCTATGTTTTGAGCAGAAATATGAAAAATATTTGAATTTTTTGTCTGAAAATTTTCGATTTTTCGGTGATTAACTTTTCAGTATATTTTAATAGGCATGTTTTCGTAATGTGATAAATCTGGGATAATATTTTTATTTCTCCATAAATACATACATTGTGGGTACTCTTTAGAAGCCCTTCACCAATGCATTTCTAATTATTACCCACAAACATGCTTTTATGGAGAAATGGAGAAAATTATCATCAAATACTCCTCCTTAAAGAGTCCTCTGCTGATATGTTGGATGTCAGTCAGCAACGTAACTACTTACAGCAAGTGTAGCAAAGAGTGGTGGGGTGATCCAAGAAGACAAAAATAAAGCTGCCGTTGGTGAGCTGGTACACTGACGCACTGCCAATTCTAAACATAATGTCTGCACCTTCTCTCCTATATAAAGTAAATACAAGAACAAGAGGACCATGATGGTCCTATATCGCTCATCTGAGCAAACAGATTTGCATACTTACTGTTGAAGTTTCAGCCAAGTTTACTGCTCTAAGATTTATGTATAAATTTTATAGCCCTGCCCCCATCCCCCCCCCCTACCCCCCAACCCCCCCCAAGCCATTTTTTTTCTTTTTAACGCATCATGACGACTTGACTTAATCTTGAAAGAGGGTCACCAAAGGAATATTTCTGCCAAGTTATATTGAAATTGGACCAGTGGTTTCTGACAAAATGATTTTTTAAGTGTTTTATATCGCTATAAAGCCCTACCCCCTAACGGCCATTTTTTTTTTTTTTTTTGATGAATCATGACAGCTTGAAAAAACTTGGTAGAGGGTAACCAAAGGAATATTCCTACCAAGTTAAAATAAAATCGGTTCAGTGGTTTCTGACAAGAAGATTTTTAAAGTTTTCTATTTAGATCTATAGGGAAAATAAGCCCCACCCCCTAGCAGCCATGTTTTTTGACAAACCAGGATTGCTTGAACATTCTTGGTAGAGGGTCACCAAAGCATTATTGAAATCAGTCAGGAGGTATTTGACAAGAAGAATTTTAAAGTTTTCTGTAGAGATATATACGGAAAATAAGCCCAGCCCCCTGGGGGCCATGTTTTTTGACCTATCATGAAGACTTGAACAATCTTGGTAGAGGGTCACCAAAGCAACATTCCTGCCAAGTTACACTGAACTAGGTCCAACGGTTTCTTACGAGAAGATTTTTAAATTTTTTTATATAGATTATATAGGGAAAATAAGCCCCGTCCCCTAGGGGCCATGTTTTTTCTGACGAATCATGACAGCTTTAACAACCTTGGTAGAGGGTCACCAAAGAAATATTCCTGCCAAGTTATATTTAAATCGGTCTGGTGGTTTATGACAAGAAGATTTTTTAGTTTTCTATATAGATTATACATGGAAAATAAGCCCCACCCGCTAGCAGCCATGTTTTTTGACAAATCACAATCACATGAACAATCTTGGTAGAGGGTCACCAAGGAAACATTTTTGCCAAGTTATAATGAAATCGGTCTGGTGGTTTCTGACAAGAAGATTTTTAAAGTTTTCTCTATAGATATATAGGGAAAATAAGCTCCGCCTCCTGGTGGCCATGTTTTTTGACGAATCATGACGGCTTGAACAACCATGAAAGAGGGTTACATAAGAAACATTTCTGCAATGTTATATTGAAATCAGTCCAGTGGTTTCTGACAAGAAGATCATTAAAATTTTCTATACAGATATTTTGGCAAAATAAGTCCAGCCCCCTAGCAGCCATGTTTTTTGACAAATCATGACAGCTTGAACAATCTTGGTAAGTTATATTGAAATTGGTCAAGTGGTTTCTGACAAGAAGATTTTTTCAAGCTTTCTATATAGATATATAGGGAAAATAAGCCCCGCCCCCTAGCAGCCATGTTTTTTGACAAACCATGACGGCTTGAACAATCTTGGTAAAGGGTCACCAAGGAAACATTTCTGCCAAGTTAAATTGAAATCGGTCCAGTGGTTTCTGACAAGAAGATTTTTTCAAGTTTTCTATATAGATATAAAGGGAAAATAAGCTCCACCCCTGGCGGCCATGTTTTTTGATGAATCATGTTTACTTGAACAATCTTGTTAGAGAGTCACCAAGAAAACATTTTTGCCAAGTTATAATGAAATCGGTCAAGTGGTTTCTGATAAAAAGATGTTTCAAGTTTTCTATAAAGATATAAAAGGAAAATAAGCCCTGCCCCTTGGCGGCCATGTTTTTCGACAAATCCAAATGGCTTGAACAATCTTGGTACAGAATCACCAAAGGAACATTTCTGCAAAATTATATCGCAAACGATCCAGTGGTTTCTGACAAGAAGATTTTTTAAGTTTTCTATATAAATAGATATATAGGGAAAATAAGCCCCGCCCCTTGGCGGCCATGTTTTTTGACGAATTCAAATGGCTTGAACAATCTTGGTAGAGGATTACCAAAGAAACAGTTCTGCAAAATTATATGGAAATCGGTTCAGTGCTTTCTGACAAGAAGATTTTTTAAGTTTTCTATATAGATATATAGGGAAAATAAGCCCCGCCCCTTGGCGACCATGTTTTTTAACGAATCCAAATGGCTTAAACAATCTTGGTAGAGGATCACCAAAGGAACATTTCTGCAAAATTATATGGAAATCGGTCCAGTGGTTTCTGACAAGAAGAACTTTTAATTTTTCGATATAGATATATAGGGAAAATAAGCCCCGCCCCCGGCGGCCATGTTTTTTGACAAATCCTAATGGCTTGAACAATCTTGGTAGAGGATCACCAAAAGAACATTTCTGCAAAATTATATGGAAATCGGTTTCAGTGGTTTCTGACAAGAAGATTTTTTAAGTTTTCTATATAGATATATAGGGAAAATAAGCCCCGCCCCCTGGCGGCCATGTTTTTTGACAAATCCAAATGGCTTGAACAATTTTGGTAGAGGATCACCAAAGGAACATTTCTGCAAAATTATATGGAAATCAGTCCAATGGTTTCTGACAAGAAGATTTTTTAAGTTTTCTATATAGATATATAGGGAAAATAAGCCCCGCCCCCTGGCGGCCATGTTTTTTGACAAATCCAAATGGCTTGAACAATCTTGGTAGAGGATCACCAATGGAACATTTCTGCAAAATTATATTGAAATTGGTCCATTGGTTTCTGACAAGAAGTTTTTTAAAGTTTTCTATATAGATATATAGGGAAAATAGGCCCCACCCCTTGGCGGCCATGTTTTTTAACGAATCCAAATAGCTTGAACAATCTTAGTAGAGGATCACCAATGGAACATTTCTGCAAAATTATATGGAAATCGGTTCAGTTTTTTCTGACAAAAAGATTTTTCAAGTTTTCTATATAGATATATAGGGAAAATAAGCCCCGCCCCCTAGCGGCCATGTTTTTTAACGAATCCAAATGGCTTGAACAAGCTTGGTAGAGGATCACCAAAAGGAACATTTCTGCAAAATTATATTGAAATCGGACCAGTGGTTTCTGACAAGAAGATTTTTTAAGTTTTCTATATAGATATATAGGGAAAATAAGCCCCGCCCCCTGGCGGCCATGTTTTTTGACAAATCCAAATGGCTTGAACAATCTTGGTAGAGGATCACCAAAGGAACATTTCTGCAATATTATATGGAAATCAATCCAGTGGTTTCTGACAAGAAGATTTTTGAAGTTTTTAGCTTAAAAATCTATTTTTAGCTCCTGTGACCTAGATATGCAATGGACTGGAACCATTTGAACAACTTTGAAAGAGGACCAACCAAGGATCATTCCTGTGAAGTTTGGTCAAATTCCAATCAGTGATTTAGGAGGAGATGTTGTTTAAAGATTGTGGACGGACGGACGACGACGGCGATGACGACGACGACGGACGGCGAGTGATCACAATACCTCACCTTGAGCCTTGGGCTCAGGTGAGCTAATAAGGCAAAAGACCACAGCAAGTGAAAAAGTGTCTTCCAGCATATGCAGACAACACGAGGACCATAATGGTCCTATATCATTAACCTGAGCTGAAAGACATGCATACTTAATATTGAAATTTCACACAAGTAGATTGCTTTTCGATTCTTGTATAAATTTTATATTCACAAGTGATATGATGCCCTTCCACTATCTTGTAGCAGGCAGATAACTCTGTCAAAAATTGACGAAATCTGCCCATCAGCAATCCCAAACAAATCTTCACAACGTACCAAGTTTGGTGAAAATCCACTGATATTTACTGCTTATAATCTGTAAATTTAAATACAGATGGACAGATGAAAGACAGGCAGAAGGATGTACAACAGATAGATAGATGGACACATGGACAACCAACATGAAACCTTAATACCCCACCAATAAATTTTATGTTCACAAGTGATATGATGCCCTGCCACTATCCTGTGGCAGGCAGATAACTCTGTCAAAAATTGACTAAGTTTGCCCATTAGCAATGAAAATACAGATGGACGGATGAAAGACAGATATGTACAACAGACAGATAGATGGACACACGGACGACCAACATGAAACCACAATACCCCACTACTATCCTGTGGTGAGGTATAATAAAATGGAGTAACAATACCATAGAGTTGCTTCATTTTTTATCCAATCTCCAAACCACTTTCAAAGAAGACCACTTAAGGATCATTGCATCCAAGCTTGGTCAAAATCCATAAAATAAAGAAATTGTGATTGGACAGACAGACAGATGATGAAAACAGATGTTGACCAATCACAATAGCTCATCCCTGAGGCATGGTAATTTTTTACCCAAAGACTGTCATTAAAATAATCTTGATAAAGGTTTAGTAGATGAGCTACATACCAAATATCAAAGACCTGGTCCGTCTAGTTTCACACAAACTGTTTTTAAAGTTTTTCCTTGTACGAATCTATGTAAAACAAGTGACCCCATGGCAGTCTCACTTTTCACCTCAGGGCTATAATTTGAACAATTTTGGTAGAGGTTACCAACCTTGGTAGAGGTGAAAATACATACCAAATATCAAAGGTCTGGGCATCTATTTTCAGACAAGATGAGTTTTAAAGTTTTTTTTCCTGTATTAGTCTATGTAAAACAAGTGATCAGGCAGGGCTGTTTTTTATCCTATGGCCATAATTTGAATAATCTTAGTACAGACCCACTAGATGAAGCTATATAACAAATATCACAGGCCTGGGCCTTATATTTTTACACAAGAAGATTTTTAAAGTTTTTCTCTATATGTGTCAAATGTAAACAGTGCCATTTTTTACCCCAGGGCTATAATTCTAATAATATTGGTAGAAATCCACTATACCAAGCTTCATACTAAGTTTAAAAGACCTGGGCCTTCTGGTTTCAGACAAGAAGATTTTTCAAAGATTTTTGCGAAATTCCGCAACCAGAGTTCTACATGGAATGGGATTCTTTGAATAATTTTGAATGAGGATCACCCTAAGATCATTACTGCCAAGTTTGGTTTGAATCCATTCAGTGGCTTAGGAGGAGAGGTTATTTAAAGAAATTGTGAATGGATGGACAAAAGGGTAGATTATGACGATGGATGGCAATCCAATCACAACAGCTCTCCTAGGGCCTTTGGCTCAGTGAGCCAATAAATGGTCAGATTCACCTAGCTCCCCTGAGGCCTTTGGCTAAGTGAGCCAAAAAATGGTCAGATTCACCTAGCTCCCCTAGGGCCTTTGGCTCAGTGAGCCAATAAATGATCAGATTCACCTAGCTCCCCTAGGGTCTTTGGCTCAGTGAGCCAATAAATGGTCAGATAGGCCTGTATGGTCATGCCTTCTAATCAGGCATTTCTGTTTGCTTACAGAATCACTGGATATTGCGTAATGCAGCCAAGGACAGTGTCAGAATTAAAATTGCATACAGAATAACTGGATATTGTGTAATGCAGACAAGGACAGTGTCAGGTATAAAATTGCTTACAGAATCACTGGATATTGTGAAAGCAGCCAAAGACAGTGTCAGAAATAAAATTGCTTACAGAGTCACTGGATATTGTGTAATGCAGCCAATGACAGTGTCAGAAATAAAATTGCTTACAGGGTCACTAGATATTGTGTAATGCAGCCAAAGACAGTGTCCGAAATAAAATTGCTTACAGACTCACTGGATATTGTGTAATGCAGCCAAGGACAGTGTCAGAAGTAAAATTGCTTACAGAATCACTGGATATTGTGTAAGCAGCCAAGGACAATGTCAGAAATAAAATTGCTTATAGAATCACTGGATATTGTGTAATGCAGCCAAGGACAGTGTCAGAAATAAAATTGCTTACAGAATCACTGGATATTGTGTAATGGAGCCAAGGACAGTTTCAGAAATAAAACTGCTTACAGAATCACTGGATATTGTGCAATGCAGCCAAGGACAGTGTCAGAAATAAAATTGCTTACAGAATCACTGGATATTGTGTAATGCAGCCAAAGACAGTGTCAGAAATAAATTGCTTACAGAATCACTAGATATTGTGTTATGCAGCCAAGGACAGTGTCGAAAATAAAATTGCTCACAGAATCACTAGATATTGTGTAATGCAGCCAACGACAGTGTCAGAAATAAAACTGCTTACAGAATCACTGGATATTGTGTAATTCAGTCAACAACAGTGTCAGGAATAAAACTACTTACAGAATCACTGGATATTGTGTAATGCAGCCAATGACAGTGTCAGAAATAAAATTGCTTACAGAATCGCTGGATATTGCGTAGGCAGCCAATGACAATGTCAGAAATAAAACAGAATCACTGGATATTGCATAAGCAGCCATTGACAGTGTCAGAAATAAAACTACTTACAGAATCACTGGATATTGCAAAATGCAGCCAAGGACAGTGTCAGAAATAAAATTGCTTACAGAATCACTGGATATTGTGTAATGCAGCCAAGGACAGTGTCAGAAATAAAATTGCTTGCAGAATCACTGGATATTGTGTAATGCAGCCAAGGACAGTGTCAGAAATAAAATTGCTTACAGAATCACTGGATATTGTGTAATGCAGCCAAGGACAGTGTCAGAAATAAAATTGCTTACAGAATCACTGGATATTGCGTAATGCAGCCAAGGACAGTGTCAGAAATAAAATTGCCTACTGAATCACTGGATACTGTGTAATGCAGCCAAGGACAGTGTCAGAAATAAAATCTCTATTTTGTCATTAATGACTGCAAACTTCTAACGACATTGTGTACAAGCGTAAATTTTAAATACATGAACTTTAAAAAAAATGAACAACATACACTTCTATATCTAAGACCTTGACCTTGAGTTCATTCAAAAAGTAGGGCTAAGAGTATAATTGACATGAAGGCTTTAGAAGCACCAGGCTACATATCAAGAACAGTAATACCTCTAAAAACTGTTGACTCTCAACAATTCTCCAAGGTGCTATTTGACTATTTGTCTACAACAGCCACCTCCTTACAACAGCCAATTTTACTCCTTTCCAACAATGTTAAAAAAATGTTTCACAATATTGTCTGTTCAAATCTAACACTAATAGTGACACACAAAACAGTAGCAGACAAAAGTTAAAAAAAAAATCAAAGAAAATCTGGCTTGATATTTTTAGTGAACTGTTAGCAGAAAATTCATAGGAAATATCAAGCCTTATTTTTCTCTGGAAAAAAAAGAATAGAAAGTTTTTAGCATGTTATCTGCTACAATTCTACATGGGTTAATGATGAAGATTCAGTGTTTTATGTCTCTCAACATTATTTGTCATTTCAAGATGATGACAGGATGATAAGGAAAGGCTCTGTGCAATGAAGTGCTATACAGTCATAAGCTGAATTCTACCTCCAGCAGGATGTGGTCACGGGACCTCATAATGTCATAAGTCAAGAGCACTAACCACTTGGCCAGCCAGATACTTCTCTACATGGGTTAAATATAGCACACTAAACATATATGAAGTGCAACATACTTGTTTGTCAGTGAAACTGAAAGCCAGTTTGATTTACCTACCGAAGCGAAGTCTTATGAGTGGTGAGAGCAGAGCAGCCCAATTGAGTGGTGGCAATGACGGGTTCACATCTTCTTGCAGTGATGTCAGAGCAACCTCCACCAGTCTACATTTCCCAGTATCAGGTCCTCAAATAAAAGTTAAAATAGGTCAATATTGTCAGTTTAGAACAGTTAGAAAAACATATTAACTAGCCTGTTTGTATAATTGATATTAAGTTAAATCTGATGACCAAATATCAATCCAAGATGCTAATGGATCATTATGTGGTCAGAAAGAATGAAAATGTCAGTAAGCAGCGCTTATTTGATACCCCCACATAAAGCATAAAACCTTTTTCTAACAAAATTTAAGTTTCAAAGTGCTGGTGTGACCTTGAAAATAAAGTCAAGGTCACCAAAATCTAACAAAACCAGCCACTGGTTAAAGTGATAGTGTGCAAACGAACCTTTTACTGCATTAACAAGGCTCACTTTTTGAGTATTTATAATGTAGTGACCTTGAAAATAAGGTTAATAAGGTTGAAAATTAAAATCTAATCACTTCTTTCCCCCATCCTGATGATGTATCTCTGCTAGTTTGGTCAAATTCCAGCCATTGGTTAAAGAGATAATGTGCACACAAACATTTTACTGCATTAACAAGGCTCACTTTTTTTAGTATTTATAGTGTAGTGACCTTGAAAATAAGGTTAAGTTAACCAAAATCTAATCACTTCTTTGCCCCATTCTTATGATGTATCTGTGCTAGTTTGGTCTATTTCCAGCCATTGGTTAAAGTGATATTGTGCACACAAACTTTTACTTCATTAACAAGGCTCCTTTTTGAGTATTTATAATGTGGTGACCTTGAAAATAAGGTCAAGGTCACCAAAATCTAATCACTTCTTTCCCCCATCCTGATGATGTATCTGTGCTAGTTTGGTCAAATTCCATCCATTGGTTAAAGAGATATTGTGCACACAAACTTTTTACTTCATTAACAAGCTCCTTTAGGCTCCTTTTTGAGTATTTATAATGTAGTGACCTTGAAAATAAGGTCAAGGTCACCAAAATCTAATCTTGTCTTTCCCCTATACTGATGATCAAATTCCATCCATTGGTTAAAGAGATAATGTGCACACAAACTTTTTACTGCATTAACAAGGCTCACTTTTTTGAGTATTTATAGTGTAGTGACCTTGAAAATAAGGTTAAGGTCACCAAAATCTAATCACTTCTTTGCCCCATTCTTCTGATGTATCTGTGCTAGTTTGGTCAAATTCCAGCCATTGGTTAAAGAGATATTGTGCACAAAATATTTTTTACTTCATTAACAAGGCTCGCTTTTTTGAGTATTTATAGTTTAGTGACCTTGAAAATAAGGTCAAGGTCACAAAAATCTAATCACTTCTTTCCCCCCATCCTGATGATGTGTCTATGTTATTTTGGTCAAATTCCATCCATTGGTTAAAGAGATAATGTGCACACAAATTTTTTACTGCATTAACAAGGCTCACTTTTTTTATAGTGTAGTGACCTTGAAAATAAGGTCAAGGTCACCAAAATCTAATCACTTCTTTGTCCCATTCTTATGATGTATCTGTGCTAGTTTGGTCAAATTCCAGCCATTGGTTAAAGAGATATTGTGCATACAAACTTTTTACTTCATTAACAAGGATCCTTTAGGCTCCTTTTTGAGTATTTATAATGTAGTGACCTTGAAAATAAGGTCAAGGTCTGCAAAATCTAATCAATTCTTTCCCCCATCCTGATGATCTATCTGTGCTAGTTTGGTCAAATTCCAGCCATTTGTTAAAGAGATAGTGTGCACACAAACTTTTTTCTGCATTAAGAAAAAAAAATTACAAAGGGCAATAACTCCAAGAGAATTGGCCCTTATCCCTTACTTTTTCTTATGTAGGTACACTTTATTGATATCAATGTTTCTGCAGAAATTGATGAATATCCATCACTGCGTTTTCAAGATATTAGGAAAAAAACAGCGTCGCTGACGGACACACGGACGGAAAAATAGAAAATGGGACCATCAATTATAAACTAATGTAGTTCTAGACTAGGTAATTTTATGTCAAGTACAGTTGACTCTCCCTATCTCGACCTCGTTTATCTGGAATAACCGCTTATCTCGAAATGAAAATCTGGTCCCTGCCTAAACATGAAAATCTAACAACAGGTGAAAAATATTGTGGAAAAGAGGAGAAATATTTTTCCTCTTTTCCACAATATTTTCAATATATCTCTAACTTCAAGAGTCCATTTACATATTAATTTTTTAAATGCGGTTAATCAAATTATTTTTTACCTCAATTCTGAAAATCTGATATGTCGAGTTATGGATATCTCAAGTATTTCAGAGACTCCCTTGGAATTCGAGATAATGAGAGTCGACTGTATTGATATTTCTGGCATTTCTTCATAAAAAAAAAAAAACATACTGTGAGTACAGAAACAGTTCTAACATATATCCATTGCATTCACTTTTATTAAAAAAATGCATTTATTTAGATAACTAGATCTTATCTAGAGCTATGAACTACTTTCAGGTTTGATCTCTTTTAATTTTGAGAAGAGGAAACTTCAACAATAATAAATATGCAATGTTTCTTTGAAATGAACTCAGCAGTGATCATTTGCCACTGTCTATGATATGTCAGCCAAGATCCTTTCAGTCGACAGTATCTCACCTGTTTTTCCAGCTTCCAGCAGGAAGTCAACTGATGCTCTCAGTAAACTACTTTCTGGCAGGTAGCTATACGAGGCAGGCACTGAAACAAACAACCAGTTCTGTACATTTTACATTCCTAGGATAATTAATCTTTTTAGTTGGACACATTAAACCCTTATACTTATTCCAATATTTGAAGAAGTTCATCTGACTGATGTGTCTACACTGTTTGCTCTGGCTTGGGTGTCTGATTACTTAGGTAAAATATGCCGATTTTGTATTTTGAGTAAAAATGTAGTTTTATTCAACTTTCAAAGCAAATAACCAAGAATAAGGTAAGTAAACTCAGTATAATCAAGAATGACTTAAAACTTGGGTAGGAAGCAGCATCACTTGCTTTTCAAGTACCTTTTGCCAGTGCGGATATCTACAAAGCCAGCTTCTTCAAGCTACAATTAGAAATGCATTCTTAGCTTCCAAAGACTCCCCTGAGGATAGGTTTCAAGATTTAAGTCTAAGAGATTAATCTCCCTGTTGCACAACATTGGTGAATGAATGTCATTTGACACATCACCATAACCAATTCTCATTCAGAACTCAATTGTTTACATTATAAATATTTCAGAACAAGACAATTTATAGAAACAGCATACAGTTATTCATTCAGAATTTCTGATAACATACACAAAATAGGAGCAATGGGTTGAGCCTATTTTTGCCCTCTTTTTTTTGTGGTATATACATACAATGAAAATGGACAGAATTAAGAAAATCTTATGCAAACTCCAAATTATCCCAGATTATGGTCAATGTATGTGTTATTCAGGTACTCCAGAATTCAGGTTATTCCAATAAACTACTATGCTCTTGTCAAGGATGGTGTTAAATTAAAGATGGGTAATTAAAAATGTTTCAACTCTCCAACATTATTGCTAACCTGTGTTAGTAGTGGGATGGTATCACTACTGAACATTGAAGTGGCCATACTGAAAATGCTGTAAGATTGGAATGGCAATTTTATCTGCTAAAGGACTTTATTATAGCAATTGTTTTGATTATTTCTGTAACCTGAAGCCTTATAAGTTACATGAAACCAGTAACTGCAAATAAATTCCTTGTTTGGCACAATAACGTTCATTAGTTTCTTTATCATTACTAAAACTGAAGCAATATGCTAGAGCAGATTCAGTCTGCATCTCTTTAGACTGGATTAAAATTGTAAACATGGAGACCAGCAAATATACAATTTATTAAGTTGTTGTTACAATACAGAGCAGGCTGGTTTAATTTGTTACATATTTTTTTCTTTTTGTACATAGGGTACCTTTTCTACTCCACAAGCCTATTTTCTACTTCTACTTTGACTCAATGTCATACGATATTACATAACAGGAAGAAATAAAACAAGAGCTTTGCAAGCGGCGCATTATACACCCATTTGCTAAGACAGTAGGGCCAACATTTTTAAAGGAATTGTAACCAATGTACACTATATGTATGGCTAAAAGATGGACAGGCAGACAAACAGGAATAGCAACTCTGTAATCAATGATTGCACCTATATTAAAACAATTAACATATTAAATACTGTTAGTATAAATAAAAAAAAGCTTCCAGGATGAAGTGGCACAGATGTTGAGAAATGCAGAAGTCAAACAAGAGAAATAATTTATAAACTAAGTACACTAGAGTTACCGTTCTTGGTCCTAATGTACTCCCCTGGCAATATACACACCACGATTAAGTTTTGTCAAAATATTCAAAATGGTTGAGGAATTAGAGAAGGAAAAGAAAATTTAGTTATATAGTAAATAATTCAGGACATAAGTAAGCAACAGTCGTGGTTCTTGCTCATTATTTATTGCCCCATTATTATATACATTCCTACAAAATTTCATTGAAATATTTCAAAGGGTTACAGCATTATGGATTGAATGAAAATAGCCTAAACAATTTATTTGCATACGGGTAGTTATGAAATAATAATTAACAGCTCCGACCACTGGTAACTAGAAAGGGAGAGCAATCATTCCTAAACGCAACACGTCATCCTGACCAAATACACATTCCTATAAAGTTGCACAAAGATATCCCTAACGGTAACTGAGTTATGGCGCTTACAAGAATGTTTGAAAAAAAAATAATCAAAGGGGCATAACTAAGAAAGGGGGGACAATCATTCTTGTGTGTGACACCTCGTCGTGACCTAATACATATTCTTATAAAGTTGCATTAAGATATCCCTAATGGTTACTGAGTTTTGCTGCATACAAGAATTCTGGAAAAATTAATCAAAGGGGCATAACTTGGAAACTAAGAAAGGGGGAAAAATCATTCTTGTGTGCGACACATTGTCCTGACTTAATACATATTCCTATAAAATAGCATGAAGTTATTATGAACCATTACTGAATTATGGACCATACAAGAATGTTTGGAAAAATTAATCAAAGGGGCTGAACTTGGAAAATAAGAAAGGGGAAACAATCATTTGTGTGCGCGACACATCGTCGTGACCTAATACATACTCTTATAAAGTTGCATGAAGATATCCCCAATGGTTACTGAGTTATGTCTTGTACAAGATTTCTGGAAAAATTAACTTGGAACCTGAGAAAGGGGGAACAATCATTCTTGTGCATGACACATTGTCCTGACCTACATATTCCTTTAAAATTGCATGGATATTCTGAATGGTTACTGAATTATGGAGTGTACAAGAATGTTTGGAAAAATTAATCAAAGGGGCGTAACTTGAAAAATAAGAAATGGGGAACAATTATTCTTGTGCACAACACATTGTCGTGACCTAATACATATTCCTATAAAACTGCATGAAGATGTTCCTAACAGTAACTGAGTTATGGCACATACGAGAATGTTTGGAAAAAAATTAATCAAAGGGGCATAACTTGGAAACTAAGAAAGGGGGAACAATCATTCTTGTGAGTGACATGTCATCCTGACCTAATACATTGTCACATCCCTGTTTTATCTTGAATATATTTTTATATGTACATAGTATAAAAAGAAGTTTATATCGATTTTTATTAACCAGGTTAGATTATTGCATTTGTAACTGGAGCGCTGATTATGATGACTGTTTTACTTTTTAAGCAAGTAGGTACACTTCAGCTTTCAAGTTACGGTATTACGGTAATCACGAGATAGTTATGCTGAGGGTGTATTGGATTATTTACGTCTATATACTTGAGCGGTTACCAGAACATTGTATATTCCGAGTGAACCTAGGTGATCAATATCTTCACTGTCCTATCTTTTTAGATAAATACATTTTGTTTTTTATGTTTTGTATGTAGTTATATGTAGTTATGTGGAATTAGTCACTCTGTCAAATCATGTATATTTCAGAAGGTAATGACAAGCGGGACCATGGTCAGTCAGTCATGTTTGTAGTGTGTCCCATGGTGGGATCAACAGCAGGTGTGAGGAAGGGATAAGGTCAGAAAAGCTTTTTGTTTATTTTCCAGTGTTTACTTTTTATCTGTTGACCGTGAATGCCCTTTATATTTTATTGTGGATAAGCTAACGCGCAGGGTTGTGCATGTTTCCATTGATAACTTGGAGAGGTGTGATATTAACAGAGTAATTTTGTGTTACATTATGATATAGGCAACGAGGAGTGATATATGGGTTTATTTGGTATTATGGATGCCGTTGGCCTATGATCATTTTGAGCATTGTTATTATCCTCTTTTAGAGTTAGTGGATATTGTATTCATATTAGTGGAATGCTTTATTTCGTGTTAGACTTCAGTGTAAACTAGAGTTAATTTTAGTTTTAGGGCATTTAATTAATAGTGATTTTCTGAGACTTATCCTATGAAACTTGTGCTTAATTGAAACAAACTTCTTATATTAATTGTTTCACTGGGACTTAGAGAAATGGAGACCATAGAAAATTTAAAAGCTCAAGGGGAGGCTTTAGGGTACGAAGGCGATGCACTTAGAGCTTTTATTAAGGATCAGCAAGATATGCTACGCAATGAGAGAAAAGCGCAACGTGAGGCGCAAGCATGCGAGCGTGAATTAGCAGAAGCTCGTGAATTAAAAGAACGTGAACTCGCGGAGGCTAAGGCATTAAAAGAGCGCGAGCTAGTGGAGACTAAAGCAGCACATGAACGCGAGATACAAAGAATGCAATTACAACAAGACACTGAGCAAAAGAAACATATATTTGAAATGGAAAGGTTAGCCGCAGAGCAAAATATAAAGCCTGCAGCGCAGCATAAGGAAGATAAATCTTATGTCACTGCTAAGACACCAAAAATACCAGCATTTGATGAAGGTAAAGATGAAATGGATTCTTATTTGCTTAGGTTTGAAAGGTATGCTACAGCTCAGAAATGGAAGAAAGAGGATTGGGCTACTAATTTGAGCGCACTTCTCAAAGGTAAGGCACTTGATGTATATGCATTAATGCCTGTAGAAGAGGCGTTAAATTATGATATGTTGAAGGCAGCTTTACTCAAAAGATATGAGTTAACTGAAGAAGGATTTAAGAGAAGGTATCGCAGTTCACCAGCCGTATGAAAAGTTATTTCACAAGGTGGGTAGATATGTCCGGTATTAATAAGACTTATGATGGATTAGCAGATTTAATACTTAGAGATCAGCTTGCATTTATTTGTAATAGAGACCTTGAACTTTTCCTTAGAGAAAGGGAACCCAAGTCACTTGAACAATCTAGTAAGTTAGCAGATCAGTACAAAGAAGCCAGATATACTGATATTCTCAATTTGACATTTAAGATCAATGAAAGGCAAGATCTAGGTCAAGGTCGAGATCACCTTCACCTTCTGTTCGAAGGTATAATCATCAAGGCCCACAACCTTTTAGAGGATCATGTTTTATTTGTGGTGATAAAAAACACATAGCCAGATTTTGTCCTGATAGAACAAAAGGTAATATGAAGGTAGCTGCAACATGAACATGTGGTAGAGGTAGAAGTCGATCTCCCTCGAAACATGTACGTTTTCAGGATCAGAGACAAGGACAGGAACTGAGCGATGACAGGAAATCGGATGACAACCAGGTATGTGGAGTGTGTTTTATTCATACTGATACAGTTAATTATGTTCAAGCAAGCAATGATGGCACTAAGGTCAGTCCAGGGATGGAAGATGCATTGAAGGTGAATACTACAGCTCAACCTTCACCCATTTGTAATGATATGAAGACCGTACAGGGTATAATGGGGAACGAAATGATTAGTGTCTTGCGGGACACTGGGTGTACTGGGGTGATTGTTAAACAATCATTAGTTTCCTTAGAGGATTTGACTGGCAAGATGCATTCATGCATGATGGTAGACAGGACAATATTACAGCTTCCTGAAGCTAAGGTATCATTAGACACTCCTTATTTTAAGGGAGACACACTTGCCCTTTGTATGGAGAACCCTTTGGTTGTTGTTATTATAGGTAATATTTCAGGGGCGAGGGATGCTCATGACCCGAATATGAACTGGGTGCCAGCTTTAGCAGTACAAACCAGGTCCCAAGCCAAACTACCTAAACAAACCAAAACATCACTCAAAACCCCCAATATTATCGATAGGGATATTTCACCTCAACAAATTAAGGAAGCTCAAGTTAATGATCCTACTCTGGCAAGAATTCGAAAAGCTTGCAAAGAGTCAGAAGTTAAAGGTAATGCTAAGTTTTTTCGCAAGAATGACTTGATATACAGACAGTTCAGTTCACCTAATGTGGAATTTGGTAAGAGTTTTATTCAACTTGTAGTGCCACAGCAATATCGCAAGATGGTAATGAAATTAGCCCATGAGTCAATCATGTCTGGACATCTTGCAGTGAAGCGGACTATTCAAAAGGAATTCTTTTGGCCAGGGATAGCAAGTGATATAAAGAGGTTTTGTCAATCTTGTGACATATGTCAGCGTACTATAGCCAAAGGTAGGAATACAAGAGCGCCCTTAGGCAGTATGCCAATTATAGATACCCCATTTCAGAGAGTAGCAATTGGCTTGGTTGGTCCACTTGAACCCCATACTGAGAATAGGAATAAGTATATCTTGACGTTAGTTGATTATACAACTAGGTATCCAGAAGCAGTAGCTCTGTCTTCAATTGAGACCGAAGCAGTTGCAGAAGCTTTAGTTAGTATATTCAGTAGAGTCGGAGTACCGAAAGAAATATTAACTGACATGGGAAGTCAATTCACGTCAGCACTGATGAAAGAGGTAAGTAGACTTTTGTCATTCAAACAGTTAGTTACGTCTCCTTATCATCCCATCTGTAATGGCTTAGTAGAGCGCTTTAACGGTACATTAAAGAAAATGTTGACTAGAATGTGCGCAGAACATCCGAAAGATCGGGACAAGTATATAGATACATTATTATTTGCATACAGAGAAGTTCCACAGGAAAGTCTGGGGTTTTCTCCATTTGAATTAATATATGGATGGCCTTTGCGTGGACCTATGCAAGTATTGAGAGAATTGTGGACGAAGGATATCGAGGATCCTCAGGTACGTACTACTTACCAGTATGTTTTAGATTTGAGGGAAAGATTAGAGTCAACGGTAAGTTTAGCACAGCAAAACTTGCAGAATATGTCAAAGAAGTATAAAAAATACTACAATCGGAAGTCGAGGCGCCGACACTTAAAGGTAGGTAGCAAAGTTCTCGTACTTCTCCTGACTAAGACAAATGTTGTTGATGAGTTGGAAAGGCCCGTATGTAGTGGAGAAATTAAGTGTCTTAGATTACAGAATTAAAATGGGTAAGAAAGTAAAAACTTCCCATATCAATATGCTTAGGCAATCCATTGAGAGAGAGTATGATCAACAGACTACAGATGTTCAGGTATGTTCTATTGCAGTATTAGACTGTACTTCGGAGGATACCGAAGATAATATAGAAGGATTAGTGGAATCACCATCAATTTGTGACAATGAGTCTTTTTTGTGTTGAGGTTTTACGGCCCAGTCAACCCAATGGGGTCATGTCGAGCGCGGTCAGTTTACCTAACCACACGTTTACTGGGCAGGCTTAGTCCTCTAAGCGGTTAACCAGTATTGTGCACATTCTTTCGCCAGAAACTGACAACTGCCCTTCTTGAATCAGCGGAAGGGAGAGAATGACCGTAGAAAATATTTCATGATCAATCTCCATGAAAGAATGTTGCCGACCTCGGCGGGGGTTGAACCCGCGACCTCCTGGTCTCCAGTCGGACGGCGCATCCAACTGAGCCACCGAGACCGGCTGTGACAATGAGTCAGTCAAACTGTTAAACATTAATCCAGACTTGACAAAAGGGCAACAAAGTCAGGTAAGGCAACTTGTAACAAATTTTGCCAGTACATTTACAGGAATACCCGGCTGTACCACTTTGTTAGAACATGACATTAAGTTGACAACAGATACGACGGTAAGAGTTAAGCAATATCCACTTCCTTTCAATATGATGGAAGCGGCAAAGGATGAGGTAAGAGATATGATCAATTTAGACATTGTAGAATCATCAGAAAGTCCTTACTGTTCCCCTGTTCTTATAGTTAAAAAGAAAGACAATACGAACAGATTTTGCATAGATTTTCGTACACTTAACAAGATTATGGTTTTTGATGCAGAACCGATGCCAAATATGGAGGAAAGATTTACGAAAATAGCAGGTCACAAGTACATATCCAAGCTTGACCTTACCAAAGGTTATTGGCAGATACCTTTAACTAAGAATGCTAAGCAATACACAGCTTTTCAAACACCATTAGGACTGTTACAATTTAAAGTTCTACCTTTCGGTTTAGTAACAGGTCAAGCTTCCTGTAGTAAACTGATGAGAAAACTGCTGAATGGTATGTCTAATATAGACAATTTTGTTGATGATATCATCATATTCACATCTACTTGGGAACATCATATGGAAGTATTCGAAGAATTATTGAAGCGACTAAGAGATGCCAATTTGACTGTGAAACCAAGTAAATGTTTCATTGGTTTTCAAAATTTAGAATGTCTTGGTCATTTGGTTGCTGGTACATTTATTAGGCCTTGCCCTGATAAGATTTTAGCAATTGAAAAAGCAGAAAGACCTGTTACCAAGAAACAAGTACATTCATTCTTGGGACTTGTAGGATTTTATAGATCTTTTATTCCTATTTTTTCTCACATTGCCGCACCTTTGACGGAACTAACAAAGAAAGGTGAGTCCAATAAAGTACATTGGGATGAACCACAACAGAGGGTATTTGATTCATTGAAGAAGGCATTGACAGTTCAGCCTATTCTTAAAATGGCCGATCTGTTAAAACCATTTACTTTACAAGTAGATGCCTCTAATGAGGGATTAGGAGCTGTCCTTTTGCAAGATGAAGAAGGTAAGAAAAGTCCTATTGCATATGCAAGTAGGAAATTGAAACCTAGTGAAAAATCATATGCAGTAATAGAGAACGAATGTCTTGCGCTAGTATGGGCAGTGCAAAAGTTCCATAGATATTTGTATGGCACAGCATTTACAGTAGAAACCGATCATCAGCCATTAAGCTATTTAAATAAAGCAAAGCTTACCAATTCTAGACTGATGCGATGGGCTTTGGCATTACAGCCATATAGATTTCATATAGTGGCAATACGTGGTGCAGAAAATGTGGGCGCAGATTATTTAAGCCATGTATGACGCAATATATTCGGTGATAAAGTGACGTAATACTCTAGTGCTACGCACTTCTGTAAGTTTGTTTGTGTTGAGGTTTTTACGGCCCAGTCAACCCAATGGGGTCATGTCGAGCGCGGTTAGTTTACCTAACCACATGTTTACTGGGCAGGCTTAGTCCTCTAAACGGTTAACCAGTATTGTGCACATTCCTTCGCCAGAAACTGACAACTGCCCTTCTTGAATCAGCGGAAGGGAGAGAATGACCGTAGAAAATATTTCATGATCAATCTCCACGAAAGAATGTTGCCGACCTTGGCGGGGGTTGAACCCGTGACCTCCTGGTCTCCAGTCGGACGGTGCATCCAACTGAGCCACCGAGGCCGGTGCACTTCTGTAAGAGGGGAGATATGTCACGTCCCTGTTTTATCTTGAATATATTTTTATATGTACATGGTATAAAAAGAAGTTTGTATCGATTTTTATTAACCAGGTTAGATTATTGCATTTGTAACTGGAGCGCTGATTATGATGACTGTTTTACTTTTTAAGCAAGTACACTTCAGCTTTCAAGTTACGGTATTATGGTAATCACGAGATAGTTATGCTGAGGGTGTATTTGATTATTTACGTCTATATACTTGAGCGGTTACCAGAACATTGTATATTCCGAGTGAACCTAGGTTCGGTGATCAATATCTTCACTGTTCTGGGATTGATTTTTGTCTCAAGGCTATCTTTTGAAAGGGGAGACAATTTTCTGTTGTAATTTTGCAGTTTTGTAGCGTTCGAAGAGAAAAATGTTTTTTACTTCATAATTTGAGCAGTCGATGTGAGAAATTTTGCACCGTTCGGACAATCGAACAGGTTATTTTAAATCTTGACTATCACGGTATTCTTGTGAATATCATTTTTTAGATCTTGAATTTCACAGGTTTCTTGTGGACACATGTTTCAAAACGTGCCTCATTACTATAAAAATTCCCTGGTTGAATAGAACGATACACACTACAATATTTGTTTTCATTGAAGACTGATCCTTGTCTTCCTTTTTCTCATATTATGATGTTGTGCTGTATATGGGGGATCTGACCATGGTAAGTCAATAATTTATTTAATTTTATTCTTGCAATATTCTTGCTGGTCTTTACCGCAGCTAAAATTCGAGTAGGTAAATTTATTGCTTTACTACGTTGCGATTTTATGTATCATTTGTACTTACAAACCCGGCATGATAAGTAGATAGACCCTGATCAGATGTGTACACTTTGGTTATATGTGTAGACCCTGATCAGACGAATAAGCCATGTCGGATGTGTAAACTATAACCGGGTATAGAGATTAAGTTTGATCGATTCAATGGATCCTGGTCAGTCTGGTGAGTCTGACAGGTTCTGTAGACCCTGATCAGAATACAAACATTAATATTCTTACTTCAGTAGAGAGATAGATGGATCGGTGCAATGATAGCACTACCATATTTTAATATAACATATTCTAATCTGACATGTACATTATGTTTTTTCTTTATGATTACCAGACATATACGCTTAAATGTACGACACAGTTGGGCGTTATGTTTACTGCACACACCAGACATATACGCGTGAATGTACGATACCGCCTTGTGTTAACTGTACACACATTCAGTAGTTAGCGCGATTTACACAAATGACACATACCATATTTACCTTAAACACATATACAGAGGTCCTTTTTATTTTAATCACAAGTCTGTTCACTAGAGTTTTATAACGCGAAATGGCTCAAGCAGCAAGGAGTCATGTTTGAGGCTATGATGATGGCATGTTGATATTGTACCCAATGATTACGTGGGGACGATGTGTGATCATGTAATCATTGTGGTATAATGGCAGTTATAATTTATTTTAGCCTTTAGCATTCTAAAGGGATTCTTACAGTGGAAGGCGCATGGGTTCTTCCTGTAAGAGTGTGTGATCATCCAGATGCCATTCCTCCGATTATTTAGTGTGGTTGTCAGATATATTCCGACTGTGTGTCTGCCTGTGTTAGATATTTGTACAATATTATATGTCATTAACAGCGTCCATGTGGTTTTAGGATCTGATTGTGCTATATAATAATCAATTGCAATGGACTTGTCGCATTTATAACATTTGCCGTATACACACTGTATATCTAGTGGAAATTAATAAGGCAATATCTTGTCATGTTTGATATCGAGAGTTCTAGGACATGATACTTATTTTCAGGTTCCGTTTCCGTATATGTATCTGTTTCATCACTATTTGTCCTATTGACATCCTTGCCATGATTGACCATAACCAGTTTTCCGGGAAATTCAGTGTAATCAAGAACCAATGGTACCGAAAACTATCATGAAGGATACATCCGTGGACTTCATTAGTGATTTTTTAAAGATACGTACTATTCCAAATAAATTTTATAGAATATTTAATTAGAAGATGCCAGTATATTAGTAATTCAGACTTATTATGGAATCCTCAATTTCAGAAATTATGGAACTCTACAAATTACTTATAGTTTGGAACTCTGCAAATTACTTATAGTTTGTTTTTTTTTCTGAACTTTCTAAATACATGCTTGTTTTTATTTACAAAGTGTTTGTGTTTATCCTCTGATTGCTTGCGATTGCGTCTAGTCCATCGTCACCGGCCCAACACTCGTCCGTTCATACATACATATTCCTATAAAATTGCATGAAGATATCCTGAACAGTTACTGAGTTATGCAGCGTACAAAAATGTTGACGGACGGAGAGTTGGAAAAATTATTCAAAGGGGCATAACTTGGAAAATAAGAAAGGGGGAACAATCATTCTTGTGCCCGACACACTGTTGTGACCTAATACATATTCCTATAAAGTTGCATGAAGATATCCCTAATGGTTACAGAGTTATGGTGTGTACAAGAGTATTTGGAAAAAATCAATCAAAGGGGCATAACTTGGAAACTAAGAAAGGGGGAACAATCATTCTTGTGCGCAACACACTGTTGTGACCTACCGGTAATACATATTCCTATAAAGTTGCATGAAGATATCCCTAATGGTTACAGAGTTATGGTGTGTACAAGAATATTCGGAAAAAATCAATCAAAGGGGCATAACTTGGAAACTAAGAAAGGGAGAACAATTATTCTTGTGCGCGACATGTCGTCCTGACCTAATACATATTCCTGCAAAATTGTGTGAAGATATCCTGAAGGTTACTGAGTTATGAAGCGTACAAGAATGTTGACATACGGACAGCGCCATGCCATAATATGTCCGTTTTTTTCAAAACGGGCGTATAAAAATCCCCTGATTTTTCAAGGTCTGCACTCACTGTTTGACTATGAATAAACCCCACTGAAAAAATACGACAGAGGGCAACAAGAACAGGTGAGGCGTACACATCTAGGGTTGATAAGAGAGAGACCTCAGTCATATTCTTTTGGTGAGCGATATTTTATTTAATTATGATATTTGTTGGTTTTCATTGCAAATACCGAACTGTCTGGTTTGCATATTGAGACTGATAAATGAAAACCTTTAGCCTATCACTTCCCGGATGTCACAGTTGTGCAAAGCCTGATTCGATTCCTGGTTATTATCTAAAGCTCTGAGCAGACTGCACTGCACTGACAGTAGTATAAGCTGACCAGAGTCTCTTCATGTTATGCACAGTTGTTTTTTTTTTTTTGTTTTTTTTTTGTTTTTTTTTTGGTGGAAATAAGAACAGTGCAGTCGAGCTTGAGCTTGCTGGGTACAATGTGACAATTTCAGTACAGACTGTAAGGAGCAGAATCTGGGCAATATCAATCTATGATAAATTAAATTTGTTAACAAATGAATGCAAATGCACATACACACACACATGCACACACATACACACATATGCATATACATGCATACTCATGTATCTAGGTGCACACTAATGTCTGCACAGATACTATGAATGAATGCAGGTATGTGCACACATATGTGTATGTGTATGTGTGCACATAGTGGTGGAGATGATACGAGCCGCCGGTGACATGGGCGCCTCCATGATCCGTGACCTTGCAGTTGCAATCATTCGTAATGGCAAGGTACCCTCTGACTGGGAGCAGAGTTTCATTGTCTGCCTCTACAAGGGAAAAGGGGACACACTGGAAAGAGGCAACTACTGCGGTCTCAAGCTGACAGAGCGGGTTATGAAAATCCTGGAGAGGATTGTGGACAGCCTCATCAGACAGTTGGTGTCAATCGACAATTCCCAGTTTGGCTTCGTCCCAGGCAGAGGCACTACAGACGCATTTTTTGTTGTCAGACAGCTGCAAGAGAAATATCTAGCTGCCAACAAGAGACTCTACATTGCTTTCGTAGACCTGGAGAAGGTGTTTGATCGAGTACCTCGGAAGGTCATCTGGTGGGCGCTGAGAAAACTTGGTGTGGAGGAGTGGATTGTGCGACTGGTGCAGGGGATGTATGCAAATGCGCGGAGCCGTGTCCGTGTTGGTGAGGGATACAGTGAAGAGTTTGAAGTGAAGGTTGGTGTTCACCATGGATCCGTACTCAGCCCGCTGCTCTTCATCATTGTGCTTGAAGCCTTATCGTGAGAGTTCTGCTCTGGGGTCCCCTGGGAGAACCTCTATTCCGATGACCTTGTTATCATCGCTGAATCGCTTGAGGAATGTATCAGGAGGCTCTTGACTTGGAAAGAAGCAATGGAGAAGAAAGGACTGAGAGAAAATGCTGGAAAGACAAAGATCATGATCTGCGGTATGGGACTGGACCTCCTGCAGAGTTCAGGCGAGTTTCCATGCGCCGTCTGTCGCACTGGAGTGGGCAGCAACAGCATCTTCTGCAATGGCTGCAAGCATTGGGTGCACAAGAAATGCAGTGGGCTCAAGCACTTGAAAAATGACCTGACTACAGATGTACACGGTGCCAGGGAACTTCACGCCCTTTGGATGACAGACCACAGAAGGAAGTCCAGGTCGGATCTGACAAGCTTCCATTTGCTACCTAGGAGACATGCTCTCAGCAGCAGGTAGCTGTGAACTCTCAACCATAACACGTGTGAAAACAGCCTGGAAGAAGTTCAAGGATCTGCTACCAGTTCTCTCTTCACGTCACCTCTCTTTCAAAACACGTGGCCGTGTGTACAGCTCTTGTGTGCGGAGCGCAATGCTCCATGCCAGCGAGACTTGGCCATTGACAAAGCCGAACCTCCAGCGTCTGCAGCGAAATGACAGGGCAATAATCAGACAGATCTGCAATGTCAGGCCGCAAGACATTGTCACCACCAGGTCCAATGAGCTACTTGTGCGGCTTCTGGACCTCATTCTGAAGGAGAGAAGACTCCGATGGTATGAACATGTGGAACGCTCCAATGGTGCAGTCAAGACAGCCTTTGACATACAGGTTGATGGAAAGCATGGGCCTGGGAGGCCAAAAATGACATGGAAGCAGCTGACAGAGAGGGATTGCAGAGAGTGGAAGCTCTCGGCTATCAACCCTCATGATAGACGTACCTGGAGATCTGGTGTGAGATCTGCCATGTGTGCAGCAAGCCAGCTATCTGGAAGGGGGCCCACTGATGTGGATGTTGCCCCTGTACCTGCATGTTAATCAAAAATCCGATTATGATATGATATGATGCGCCTAATCATACAGACGCACAGATACATCCAGTTTATTTCATATTTTTAGATCAAAATTACTATTTCAATTTTGAGCAGATGATCTGGGCACATTAGTTTTAAATATATTTGCTTATTTGAATATTGATTCTAGAGATCTCTAGAGTTGTAACCAAACCCTATTGAAGTATTTGTATATAATATGATTTCAGTAGAATATATATCTCTGAGTTTGCCGGTATTGGCAGCAATTTATAATGTCTTCCTGGCATTCTGGTGGTAGTCACCTGTCTGAAACATTGTGGCCTCATTGCTATTCAGGCATTATGGAAAATATTAATGAAAGAAATCAGTATATTATAATTGTTTGTGAAAGAAATGAAGCTTGTGTTAGACTTTGATATCCAGCACCAGAGTCAACAATTAGTTAATTGCTCACTGTCGACCGTGCCAATGTTAGCAGCCGGGAGGTCAGTCATGGAGAGTCAACAATTAGTGAATTGCTCACTGTCGACCGTGCCAATGTTAGCAGCCGGGAGGTCAGTCAAGGAGAGTCAACAATTAGTGAATTGCTCGCTGTCGACCATGCCAATGTTAGCAGCCGGGAGGTCAGTCATGGGAGTCACCTTGACGTCATTGATGGGTTAGTCATGATGTCGGTGACTTGGTTGCGATATCAATAATGTCACTTGCTCTACCTTGTTTTATAGCAGAATGTATATAGTTAGGATGTGTTGTTCAATTGTTATTGGTGGGAGCCCTCTCCTTCCCTGGCCGGAGCTCTGACGTAGTAGCTGCAGAGAAGAAAATGTCCTATTGTCGCTTGGCAACCTATAAGAAACTATCCAGATCATGCCAAGAAGCATTCACCACAGAAGAAGGAAAATGAATAAACTCACACCAAGTTGTGATATAGAATATATACAAGATTCTACAGGGTTGTGTCGGCATTGTTGGACAAATGTATTACTAATTAATGAATATAAAGTGAAGCTGTAATGGCTTAAAATATATATAGGAACCCTCAACGCCATAACTTTATATATGTAACCTCCAGGCCATATCACATATATATACGAGGGTGAGTCAATAAGTAACCAGCCTAACATTTCCAGTTGAGATCCACCTCTTCTTTTTCGATGTAATTGCCCTCTAGTGTGATGCACTTAGACCAATGGTGTTCAAGTGCCATCAGCCCAGAACAGAAAAAGTCAAGGTCCTTTCCATTGACCCACTCCTCAACTGCCGTCACGACTTCTTCATCAGACCGGAAATGAAGTCCACGGATATCCTTTTTTAAGTTTGAGAATAGGAAGAAGTCGCTAGGAGCTAGGTCAGGCGAATAGGCAGGATGTGGTATTAATTCATACCCGTTTCGCTCTACAGCATCCATTGCAACTTTGCAAGTGTGGACCTTTAGAGAGTTTACCTCAGCGTTTTTCCCAGATGGCGGTTCTCAGCTGGTCTAACAAGTTTGCATAGTACACACCAGTTATTTTACTTCTCTTGGGTAAAAAGTCCAACATAATAATGCCTTTTTTGTCCCAAAATACTGTGGCCATCATTTTGCCAGCAGATGGTTGCGTCTTGAACTTCTTTGACCTCGGGGACCCAGGCCCTACCCACTGACGACTGTGAGCTTTATTCTCTGGCTCATAATAATGAACCCAAGTCTCATCTACAGTCACCAGACACAAAAGAAAATCATCTTTTGACCTAGAACTCTTCAACAAGGCGCTGCATACTGATGCTCTGGTTGCCATTTGCTCATCGTTAAGGGATTTGGGGACCCAACGGGCTGTTAGCTTGCCCATACCTAATCGATCATGTAAGATTGTTGAAACACTACCATGTGAAATGCCTAATGCCTGTGCTATTTCGTCCACCTGAATTCGCCTATTAGAGTATACCAGATCCCGAACTTTCTAACACATTTCTTCGTCCCTGGCATCCAGTGGGCGTCCAGACCTGGCTTCATCTTCTAAAGACGTTCTACCGCGTTTGAATTCCCCTACCCAGAGTTTAACCTGAGCATAAGGTGGTGCAGAAGACCCATAAACATCGGCTAACTCGCCATGTATTTCCTTGCCTGTTTTACCTTTTAAATACAAGTACCGAATTACAGCAAGATACTCAACTTTAGATGAAAACCATGCCTTTGCATCACTAGCCATGTTTGACATTCAATATCTTATTAAAGAATGACTCGATATGCGTGCAATTTTGTACCCATGTATAAAACATACATTGAAACAAAGCATGAAAATAGTGACCGTCTCGGTCAATCAGAAATGGGATAGGCTGGTTACTTATTGACTGACCCTTGTATGTAAACATAACAGAATTCTATCAGTGTTGAGTTTTCTGTGTAGTTGATACATTAGGTTGTACCCAACCTGGAGCTTAATCAATAGGAAATCACCCTCATCTGTCCTTACCTCTTTTGAGCTTAACAGCTGCACATTACTTCACCAATACCTTATTGCCTTGTATGACTATAACAATTTACTTTATTCTTACAGTCGTTTAAAACCTGGGCCCGGTTGTTCAAAGCATCGTTAGCTTAACAAGCTCGTTAAGGCCATTTCGTTAACTATTTTAGCAGATTCAATATACAATTTTCTGAAATTTTTTGCTGAAAAAATGTGAGTAGCTTTTGCACTGCAAAAGCTACTCACATTTTTTCAGCAAAAAATTTCAGCATATTTGCGTATCACTCGATGTAAATGTTAACGAATCGTTAACTAACGACATCGTTAGCTTTGAACAACTGGGCCCTGATGGTAAATTTTAATAGTCCATGAACAGGTGTATCAAGCAGACCATACAAAACATGATTCATACATAAGCTATATTACATACAAAACATGATTCATACATAAGCTATATTACATACAAAACATGATTCATGCATAAGCTATATTACATATAAAACATGATTCATACATAAGCTATATTACATACAAAACATGATTCATACATAAGCTATATTACATACAAAACATGATTCATACATAAGCTATATTACATACAAAACATGATTCATACATAAGCTATATTACTTGGTAATTGGAAAGAAAGGTTTCAATACAATCCACTATAAATTACTTAATACAGGCATAGTATTTTCTGCAATATAAGGTAAGTATTGACAGATATGACAAATAAATGGGGATTTCACATTTTACATCTGTTTCAACAGTATTGCAGTTCATCAAAATGCTGAAATGGTGACAATGAAAGGATCTAGTCAAGCTGCTAGTATGAGTTAAGCCTGGGATATCATCACCTGAAATCTGGAGAGCTAACTGTTTGACCAGGCTGACACTTCTTGACAGACATAATTCTAACATATCGTGTAGATTGTATGGCATTAAAAGCATTAGTACATGTTTTGGCTGTGCATTTTTTTCACTACAAAACAGACTGTTTAACCAACAAGATGAAAACAACCCCTGAAAACATACAAGATATTTTCTGGGACACAAAGTGGGAGATCTGCAATTTTTAGGAGGGAGATCCTGGTCAAAAAGAGGGAGATTTTTTTTTGGCGGCCCGAAATATTCAGTTTTAGTAACAAGATCTGTTTTGCCATACTGTAGACCACTGTAAAATGTTTTAATTGTCAATGTATGGTGACTAAGGTCACTGAATAATGTTAGTTTCTTTTGTATAACATGTTCACTCTTCGATTGTCCATGTATGACTGAAATACTGTTGAAAGGCTATAACCATATATGATATTCACTCTTTTATGAACCATGTTCATCCTTTCATTGTCTTGATAAATTGTCCATGTATGACTGAAATACTGTTGAAAGGCTAAAACCATATATGATATTCACATGCTCATCCTTTCATTGTCTTTGTATGACTGAAATATTGTTGAAAAAGACGTAATATGGTTGAATGGGATATAAAACTATGTTCATCCTTTCATTGTCCTGAACATTTATACCATGTTCACCCTTCAGTTGTCCAGGTATGACTGAAATACTGTTGAAAGGCTATAACCATAAATGTTGCATTACATAATAAGTGATTGTGTTCTCTGATCTGGCTTTGCTGCAACTTTGTTATTTGGAGACAACTCTAACGCCTGAGAGGACACCATTTACTTCACCAACAAAAGTATCTTGCTGCTTATGCCACTGACCAAAACAGTGACCTATGCACACGGGCTGACGCATCGCAGTCAGTTGAGGATCTATGCAATTTGTAAAATTGATTCCGAAGCGCCCCAAAACTAATTAGAATTCCATTTTTTTAAGTGCAAGCTGATCTGGGTCTCTGTATTTCACATTGGTTATAAGGTACAATTTTCCTTGTTGCTATCCCGGAAAATTGTGCAGGTGGTCAAAAAAAATAGCCAAAAATTGGCAGGGTGTCACATCCGCTTATTCCGATCAGGACTTACACAGTTGGCTTGACAGTGTTTGCAGGGCCTAGAAACAGAGCGCTTTTTCAAACATTTTATGCGCAGGCTGGTCTAGGTCATCGTATCTTGCCCTCGATCTTGCCCATGAAGTAAGTTACTTTTTTTGCGGATCACGAGTCTATCTGTCAGCTAATCCCATGCAGAGTCATTGACATGCTTACAATAACTGTTCCAACAAGTAAAAAATAAATACCTTATCGCAAATGCGAAAAGGGCAGATCCAGATTAGTGTGGGCATCTGCATGGTCCAATAAGGGTCTATTTTATTTATTGTGCAGACTTACAAGGCCTGACATTCTTATATACAATATTTGCAGTTTTATTATTCAGAGTAGCCTGTGCAGCCGATCGGGTCGCAAGTACTTTGTATGAATGAAATAAGATCCGGTTTTTTTTGTTTTTTTTTTCCCAGTTCAAATTTCTAGTAGCACCAGTTAAAAGGGATAACTGTTGTTGATAGCCACCTATCTGTGCTAATTACTACCACTTAAACTGACCATTTTATCCTATTAATTGATGTAACAAGAGGACCATGATGGTCCTATATCGCTCACCTGAGCAAACAGATTTGCATACTTATATTACTGTTGAAGTTTCAGCCGAGTTCACTGCTCTAAATTTTATAGCCCTGCACCCCCGACCCCCCACCAACCCCCCACAGCAGCCATGTATTTTTCTTTTTAATGCATCATGACAACTAAATCTTGAAAGAGGGTCACCAAAGGAACATTTCTGCCAAGTTATATTGAAATTGGTCCAGTGGTTTCTGACAAAAAAGATTTTTAAAGTGTTTTATATAGCTATAAAGCCCTACCCACTAACAGCCATTTTTTTTCTTTTTGACCAATCATGACAGCTTGAAAAAACTTGGTAGAGGGTCACCAAAGGAACATTCTTGCCAAGTTAAATTGAAATTGGTTCAGTGGTTTCTGACAAGAACATTTTCAAAGTTTTCTATCTAGATATATAGGGAAAATAAGCCCCACCCCCTAACAGCCATGTTTTTTTGACAAATCAGGATTGCTTGAACATTCTTGGTAGAGGGTCACCAAAGCAACATTGAAATCGGTCAGGGGGTATTTGACAAGAAGAATTTCAAAGTTTTCTATACAGATATATACGGAAAATAAGCCCCGCACCCCTTGGGGGCCATGTTTTTTGACGTATCATGAAATCTTGAACAATCTTGGTAGAAGGTCACCAAAGCAACATTCCTGTCAAGTTACATTGAACTCGGTGCAACGGTTTCTTACGAGAAGATTTTTAAAGTTTTTTATATAGATATATAGGGAAAATAAGCCCCGCCCCCGTAGCGGCCATGTTTTTTAACGAATCATGACAGCTTGAACAATCTTGGTAGAGGGTCACCAAAGAAACATTCCTGCTAGGTTATATTGAAATCGGTCCAGTGGTTTCTGAGATTATTAAAGTTTTCTATATAGATATATAGGGAAAATAAGCCCCACCTGCTAGCGGCCATGTTTTTTGACAAATCGCGATTACTTGAACAATCTTGGTAAAGGGTCACCAAGGAAGGGTCACCAAGGAAACATGTCTGCCAAGTTATATTGAAATCAGTCCAGTGGTCCAGTGAATGGACAAGAAGATTTTTTCAAGTTTTCTATATAGATATACAGGGAAAATAAGCCCCGCCCCCTAGCAGCCATGTTTTTTGACAAATCATGACGGCCTGAACAATCTTGGTAAAGGGTCACCAAGGAAACATTTCTGCCAAGTTATACTGAAATCGGTCTAGTGGTTTCTGACAAGAAGATTTTTTTTCAAGTTTTCTATATAGATATATAGGGAAAATAAGCCCCGCCCCCTTGCAGCCACATTTTTTGACGAATCATGATGGCTTGAACAACCTTGGTAGAGGGTGACCAAAGACACATTCCTTCCAAGTTATATTGAAGTCAGTCCACTGGTTTCTGACAAGAAGATTTTTAAAGTTTTCTATATAGATACGTACATAGGGAAAATAAGCCCTGCCCCCTGGCGGCCATGTTTTTTGACGAATCCCAATGGCTCGAACAATCTTGGTAGAGGATCACCAAAGGAACATTTCTGCAAAATTATATGGAAATCAGTCCAGTGGTTTCGGACAAGAAGATTTTTACATTTTTCTATATAGATATATAGGGAAAATAAGCCCCGGCCCCTGGCGGCCATGTTTTTTTGACGAATCCAAATGGTTCAAACAATCTTGGTAGAGGATCACCAAAGGAACATTTCTGCAAAATTATATGGAAATCGGTCCAGTGGTTTCGGACAAGAAGATTTTTAAAGTTTTCTATATAGATATATAGGGAAAATAAGCCCTGCCCCCTGGCGGCCATGTTTTTTGACGAATCCAAATGGCTCGAACAATCTTGGTAGAGGATCACCAAAGGAACATTTCTGCAAAATTTAT
The DNA here is from genome assembly GCA_964016985.1 of Anodontia alba. Lineage (NCBI taxonomy): Eukaryota > Metazoa > Mollusca > Bivalvia > Lucinida > Lucinidae > Anodontia > Anodontia alba. The sequence continues at coordinate 66,100,158 of OZ024829.1, forward strand.
ATGGAAATCGGTCCAGTGGTTTCTGACAAGAAGATTTTTAAAGTTTTCTATATAGATATATAGGGAAATTAAGCCCTGCCCCCTGGCGGCCATGTTTTGTTACGAATCCAAATGGCTTGAACAATCTTGGTAGAGGATCACCAAAGGAACATTTTTGCAAAATTATATTGAAATCGGTCCAGTGGTTTCGGACAAGAAGATTTTTAAAGTTTTCTATATAGATATATAGGGAAAATAAGCCCCGCCCCCTGGCGGCCATGTTTTTTGATGAATCCAAATGGCCTGAACAATCTTGGTAGAAGATCACCAAAGGAACATTTCTGCAAAATTATATGGAAATCGGTCCAGTGGTTTCTGACAAGAAGATTTTTAAAGTTTTCTATATAGATATATAGGGAAAATAAGCCCCGCCCCTAGCGGCCATGTTTTTTGATGAATCCAAATGGCTCGAACAATCTTGGTAGAGGATCACCAAAGGAACATTTCTGCAAAATTATATGGAAATCGGTCCAGTGGTTTCTGACAAGAAGATTTTTAAAGTTTTCTATATAGATATAAAGGGAAAATAAGCCCCGCCCCCTGGCGGTCATGTTTTTTGAGGAATCCAAATGGCTTGAACAAGCTTGGTAGAGGATCACCAAAGGAACATTTCTGCAAAATTATATTGAAATTGGTCCAGTGGTTTTGGACAAGAAGATTTTTTAAGTTTTTAGTTAAAAAATCTATTTTTAGCTCCTGTGACCTAGATATGCAATGGACCGGAACCATTTGAATAACTTTGAAAGAGGACCAACCAAGGATCATTCCTGTGAAGTTTGGTCAAATTCCAATCAGTGGTTTAGGAGGAGATGTTGTTTAAAGATTGTGAATGGACGGATGGACGGACGGACAGACGGACGACGACAACGCCGCCGCCGCCGCCGCCGACGGACGGTGGGTGATCACAATAGTTCACCTTGAGCCTTCGGCTCAGGTGAGCTAAAAATACATCAATTATCTAACACAGTTGATACCCGTCTATTGTATTTGCACACAACAGCTGTCACTGATTAGAAAAAAGAATTAATAAAGATCACCGGTAAACACGTCCACAGGTAGACTGGCTACAAATATCTCAGTATTGGATTATCATAATGGTAAACCTTGAAATGGTAGGTCGGGGAAAACACAACATAGGAATTTTTTCTTGGCGGGAGATTCGGCTTCTTTAGTGGGAGGTTGTAAAGAGGGGCGAAAAATTGGGAGTTTTACGCCAGATCGTAAAAGATCACATGTATGCCTGAAAAACCGATACACACTTGTCTGTTGTAAGAACTCATCATGAGAACCACACAATCAGTAAGACTCTGTTTCAAATTCTCAGTCTCGATATATATATTGCATAACAAGTGGAGACATTTTTATGTCCTGTCAAATCATTTTTAGGAACTTTAGATACACATGTGAAATAGATAAATCTATAGATCACAGGTATCATACTTTTTTTCTGATCTCGGATATTTTCCCACTAGTCTTGTTTCAGTGCATGTTTTGCCACAGAATTGTAGGTTGGGACAGCCAATGAATATATTTATAACTTGGTAACAAATGCAGATCAGTTATAAGTAGGCATGTTTGACATTTTAACGGTTACTTCGTCAGCATATGTGGGTGATAGTATACAGAGAATGAAATAAATGTGCAAAATGCAAAATGTCTAGACTGAATCAGCAAAAAGAAGAAAAAATGGGGCTTCCCAGCAATAATGTCTGTTTGCGTTTTTGACTTAAATTTTGTTTTGGGTTATATCGAAAGAACATTTATTCTTATTCCTCTGTATGAAAGAGTTTTTGTATATGTCCTTGTAGATTAGTTATGAGATCCATTTTCCCGACATTACCCCTTCTCTTGATGTTAGTCATTGCCAGGGAGGCACATTAACAAATGCTATGACAAGACTCAGAGTTTTGCTTTCTGACCCCGGCATAATACTTTACTAAACATGCTATATACTAGGATACCATGTGATCAGAATGAGTTTCAGACTGAAAACAGACTTATCTTGTTATATCATTTTGGTTCGTACCTGTCAGCGCTACCAAAACTGCTTCTATCATGATTTAGATGCAAACCTTTACCTCAGTACAAAACGACAATGCTTATCAGATTTTTGGATGTGACATTGTATATGTTGAACCAGTCCTCCTTGTATTGTAGGTTATTTTCTTGTCCTTGGCGTTTTTATTTTTAATGAATAGTCTAAATTGTTCAATAACATTACCATTATTAAACATTCACATACTTTTTAATTTTAGATCTTTGAGGATCGGTATGTTCATGTGCGATTTAATGAAAAACTATTGACCGACACGCCCAGCATGTACCAGTATGTCCTGGACTCCCATTTTTGATTTTTCAAGCTTTGCATGCAGATTATAAACTATACTTAGTGCTTCAGGACCATGCAACATTCACACACACCTCTGCCCGTCCACCCACCTGCCCACCCGCCTGCACACATGCATGTGCGCCAAAGCGTTTACTCACACACTTGCTAGTAAATATATGAGTAGCATCAAAAATTATGTGGAAAAGTGCACAAGACACGTAAAGAGTGTCTTATGAAGGATTTCATCTTTTAACAAACACTTTCTAATATGAAAACCTGCATTTAAACAGTCTACACATGCTACATCATTATGATGTCATGCTGCATTCCTGGACTGAATTTGGTGCTAACTCTGAAAAAAAATACGAAGTTCAAACTAGATTTTCAAGATGGTGGTCATTTTGGATTTCAGATCTGAAATATTTTTGTTTTTTTTTTGTTTGACTGACAAGCTACCCTGAAACTTTATACCAATTTTCAAGTCAACTGGTGACTGACAAGCTACCATCTCGGACCTAATAATACCCGGACTTGTCACTAATGGAACTGCCAAAATATGTTGTCGTGGCTTGATTTTAGTGCTATTTAACAGCACTATGGTCATTAAAAATGGTTTTGGATAATTACTGAAGTTGTAATAAATTGATTGTAATAGATTTGTTTGAAAAGTGTTCAGTCACAATTAATAAAATTGAAGTTATACCATCATTTTTGTTGAATTTCTGATGATTTTCTGCAAAAAGTGCCGAAAATAGCAAAAATGGGTACCTAGGTTTCTTGCTGATGTTTACAAAAACTGTTTGAGTTTCCTTAAATATAATGCTGCAGTCTTAAAGGTAATATATTGAACTGTTGCTTTTTGAAAACAAATCTCAGATATTTGGAGAAATAAATGAAATATGAGCATTTAAACTTCACCATACAAAATTATGAAAACTCAGCCACGACAACATATTTCCAATAAATACAATACCTGTACCGTAGTTACTAGTCCAGTGTATATTGGGTCCAAGCTACCATGAAACTTTATACCAATTTTCAGGTCAACTGGTGACTGACAAGCTACCATGAAACTTTATACCAATTTTCAAGTCAACTGGTGACTGACAAGCTACCATGAAACTTTATACCAATTTTCAAGTCAACTGGTGACTGACAAGCTACCGTGAAACTTTATACCAATTTTCAACTGGTGACTGACAAGCTACCATGAAACTTTATACCAATTTTCAAGTCAGCTGGTGACTGACAAGCTACCATGAAACTTTATACCAATTTTCAAGTCAACTGGTGACTGACAAGCAACCATGAAACTTTATACCAATTTTCAAGTCAACTGGTGACTGACAAGCTACCATGAAACTTTATACCAATTTTCAAGTCAACTGGTGACTGACAAGCTACCATGAAACTTTATACCAATTTTCAAGTCAACTGGTGACTGACAAGCTACCATGAAACTTTATACCAATTTTCAAGTGACTGGTGACTGACAAGCTACCATGAAACTTTATACCAATTTTCAAGTCAACTGGTCTTTCCATTCAGAAGAAGTTCCAAATACATTTCCAAGATGGCAGCCATGGCTGCCATGTTAGATTTCTGATGGAAACAACTTAAGCTATTTTTAATCTAGACAACATCACTAATTCCTTTCAAGTTTTGTCAGTTGGCCTTTTGGTTCAGGAGAAAAGTCAAAACAGATTTTCAAAATGGCAGCCATCATGGACTTCAGATCGGGTTATGATGTTAGCCATTTTTGATCCACAGATCTTCCTGATACTTCCTACCAAGTTTCTAGTCAATTGGCCTTCCGGTTCAGGAGAATAAATATAAATAGATTTTCAAAATGATGTCTGTAATGCCCATCTTGGATTTTTATGGAAACCAATTTAGCTAGTTTTGATCTGCAAGTCACTCTGATACTTCCTACCAAGTTTTGAGTCAATTGGCCTTCCTGTTCAGAAGAAGAAGTGTTAAACAGACTTTCAAGATGGCAGCCATCTTGAATTTCATATAAGAATAATTTTAGCATCATTTAATCTACAGGTCACCCCTACGCTTCCTACCAAGTTTTGAGTCAGTTGGCCTTTCCATTCAAGATATGTAGTTCCAAACACATGCCCAAGATGGTGGCCATGTTGGATTCCCAATGGGAAGGATTTTACCTATTTTTGATTGACAAGTCACATCAGGTCAGGAGAAGTTAAAAATAAATTTTCAAAATGGCGGCTGTGGCCGCTATCTTTGATTTTTTGATAGGACCACCATGACAGCCATCTTGGACTTTAGATCAGAACGATGTTAGTCATTTTTTATCTACAGCTCTCCCCGATACTTGCTACCAAGTTTCTAGTCAATTGGCCTTTCTGTTCAGGAGAACAAGTTTAAAATATATTTTCAAAATGGCGGCTGGGGCGGCCAACTTAGGTCTTTTATTGAAACGAATTTAGCTACTTTTGATCTACAAGTCACTCTGATACTTCATACCAAGTTTGGAGTTAACTGGCCCATATGTTCAGAAGAAGTTCAAGAACAGACTTTCAAAATGGCAGCCATGGCAGTCATCTTGGGTTTCCAATTGGAATGATTTTAGCTACTTTTTATCTGCAAAACACCCTTATATTTCCTATCAAATTTGGAGTAAATTGGCCTTTTGGTTCAGGAGAAGAAGTTTGAAATAGATTTTCAAACAGTGGCCATCTTGAATTTCCTGTTGAAATGATTTAAGCTATTTTTGATCTACAAGTCACCGCAATACTCCCTACAAAGTTTTGAGTCAACTGGCCTCAGTTCAGGAGAAATACATTTTCAAGATGGACGCTTAGGCATCCATTTTAAATTTCGATAAGAGCTACTTTTGCTTTTTTTTATCTACAAATCACCCCTGATACTTCCTACTAAGTTTGGAGTTGATCAGCCTTTTGGTTCAGGAAAAGTCCAAAATAGATTTTCAAGATGGCAGCCATGGTGGCCATCTTGGATTTCTGATGGGAACAATTTTAGCTGTTTTCTATCTATAGATCACCCAAATACCTCCTACAAAGTTTTGAATCAATAGGCCCAGGCGTGCAGGTAAAAAACGTCATTTAAAACAAATTGTTCATGCAGCACGACACAAGATGACGGACAATGACTGATCACAACAGCTCAACATGACCACTTCATACTCAGGTGAGCTAACAACACACTTATGGACAGGGAATTGTAATCTAAGCATTCTACAGCTCCGAGGACAACGTTAGCACCCAACATAAAATCAACTGCTGTCAATATTAGCGTTTTCTGCAAATGTCATCTGCGGTCAGATTAGCAAAAACACAATGTGTGCCGAAGGCAGTAAAACACACCTCCGCGAAGAAGATCAACATTTGTAAATACAGTTACCTTGTTTAAACCATCTAAAAAATGCTAAGTACAATGCATGTAACTCTTTGGCTCAATAAATATCAATAATCTTGCATTAATTTAGGCAGAAAAATGAAGTTTTCATAGTAAAACATATTTTAACAAGAGGGCCATGATGGCCCTGTAATGCTCACCTGAGTATCATAGCACATAGAGAACCTGACCTAGAACTGATCAAAGCAAACATTCTGACCACAACTGATAATGATTATATTAACAAGTAAGACAATGTAGTATGTCTAATGGACTGTGAAATAGAGGTCAAGGTCAAATATGGATGACTGCACTCAAGAGGCCATGCTAAGATGTATGCATGTGCTAAGTATCACTGGCTGTAGGAGCAATAGTTATTGAGAAACTGACCTAAACACAAACACTTCACAAGTGCCAAATATCACTCTGTGGGACCAATAGTTACTGAGAAACTGACATAAACTGAAAAACAAGAAAGTCAGTGGACAATGTAATATACGTCATAAGTGACCCAGTTCCAAACGTCACCCAGAAATCATCAAGACAAACATTTTGAGCAAAATTCATGATGATCACTTCAAAAATATGACCTCTAGAATGTAAACAAGGTTTTCCTTTGATTTGGCCCAGTGACCTAGTTTTTGACGCCAAGTTACCAAGTTTTGAACTAGACCTAGAAATCATGAAGACAAACATTTTGAGCAATATTCATCAAAATTTAAAAAAATTGACCTCTGGAGTGTTAACAAGGTTTTCATTTGATTTGGCCCAGTGACCTAGTTTTTGACCCCAAGTGACCCAGTTTCCAATCTGACCTAGAAATCATCAAGACAAACATTTTGAGCAGGAGTCATGATGAATGCTTCAAAAATGTGACCGCTAGAGTGTTAACAAAGTTTTCTGTTGATTGTGCCCGGTGATCTAGTTTTGACCCTAAGTGACCCAGTTTCAAATGTGACCTAGAAATCATCAAGACAAACATTTTGAGCAAGATTCATGATTACTGATTCAAAAATGTGACCTCTAGAATGTTAACAAGGTCTTCATTTGATTTGGCCTAGTGACCTAGATTTTGACCCCAAGTGACCCAGTTTTAAACTTGACCTAGAACTCATCAAGACAAACATCTTTGAGCAAGATACATGATGATTGCTCAAAAATGTGACCACTAGAGTGTTAACCTTTGATTTGGCCCGGTGACCTAGTTTTTTACCCCAAATGACCCAGTTTTGAATTTGACCTAGAAATCATCAAGAAAAACATTTTGAGCAAGATTCATGATGAATGCTTCAAAAATGTGACCACTAGAGTGTTTATAAGGTTTTCTGTTGATTTGGCCCAGTGACCTAGTTTTAGACCCCAAGTGATCCAGTTTTGAACTTGTTCTAGAAATCATCAACACAAACATTTTGAGCAAGATTCATGATGATTACTTGAAAAATGCGAGCTCTAGTGTGTTAAAAATATTTTCCTTTGATTTGACCTAGTGATCTAGTTTTTGACCCAAAGTGACCCAGTTTTAAACTTGACCTAGAAATCATTAATACAAACATTTTGAGCAAGAGTCATGATGAATGCTTCAAAAATGTGACCATTAGGGTGTTAACAAGGTTGTCCATTGATTTGGCCCGGTGACCTCGTTTTTGACCCCAAGTGACCCAGTTTGGAACTTGACCTAGAAATCACTAAGACAAACATTTTGAGCAAGAGTCATCATGACTGATTCAAAAATGTGACCTTTAGAGTGTTAACAAGGTCTTCATTTGATTTGACCTAGTTTTTGACCCCAAGTAACCCAGTTTCAAAGAAATGAACCGACAAGTAAATACTCAAAACAGCCAGTGCATATACGAGGGTAGTTCAATAAGTTCGTAGAACTCGGTATTTTTCTATACAATTCAAGATTTCTTTTTTCATTTTTGTGCAGTGTAAACCTTTGTCAGTTGAATGATAACAGCCGTTCAGTCAACACATACATTTTTGGCTCTTACTTTTTGTTTGAAAACCTATACCCATAGGCAAAAATGGAAAGTAAGAATATTGAGTTCAGAGCAGTCATAAAGTTCCTCACTAAGGAGGGTGCAAAGGCCAAAGAAATCCATCGGCGCATGGCTGATGTGTATGGTGATAGTAGCCCAAAGTATTCCACAGTGGCAAAGTGGTCAGCAGAATTTAAGCATGGGCGAGACTCCTTAGAAGATGACCCAAGGCCAGGTCGCCCTGCTGATGTCATCAGCCAGGAGATGATCGACCGTGTTGAGAGACTTGTGTAAACAATCGCCGAATCAAAGTTGCCGAACTTGCTTCAGAATGTGGTATTTCTAATGGAAGTGTTTACACTATAATCCATGAACATTTAGGCATGTCAAAAGTATCTGCCAGGTGGGTACCCAGAAACCTGAACATGCAAGATCGTCAGCAAAGGGTGGAGTCAAGTCAAGAACTTCTGGAAGTGTACAATGCCAATCCAGAAGACTTTCACACTCGTCTTGCAACAGGATATAAAACTTGGCTTCACCACTGGGACCCAGACACTAAAAAATAGTCCATGCAATGGCAGCACCCTGGCTCACCCCCACCTAAGAAATTTCGTACCCAACCATCAGCCAGCAAGGTAATGGCCACGGTGTTTTGGGACTCCAAAGGGATTATATTGATAGATTACAAGCCTGCTGGTACTTCAATTACAGGAGAATATTATGCCAATGTCATTAAACAATTAAGGGTTGCTATTAAAGAAAAACGAAGGGGAAAGCTAGCTGCTGGTATCCTTCTTTTGCATGATAATGCCCCTGTGCACAAGTCCAGAATTGCACAAGTGGCTATTCGTGAGTGCAAGTTCGAGCAGTTAAATCACCCGCCAACGTCTTTTTTTCTTATGTGACTGTCTAGACTTCTTTGACTTTTTGCTTTTTCTATGAGAGGACAAAGAAGATGATGATGAAGAAGAAGATGAAGACGAACTGTATCTTTTTCTCTTCTTATATCTGGATTAAGGCTGATCTCTTCTACTGCGTCTGTTTAGAGATGTATGCCTATTAGATTCCCAAGTATTTATTAGCAGGTCAATCACAATACTGGGATCTGACATAGTACTGAAATTTGGTTCTAGTGGTAGTAGTACTCTATATTTCTTGAGTTTGGAGGCTCATTCATCACTGATTGCTCCGACCTCAAATGTTGTCTATAATTGGCCACCCTCCTAGTGTTAAGAGCCCAATGTTTGCTGCCTGATGACAGGTGCCTGGTTACAGGTGGCCGCTGACTGCTGCCCAGTGACTGGAGCCCAGTGCCTGGTAATAAACACTCACTGTCCGGTGCCCAGTGACTGGTGCCCGCTGCCTGGTGTTCACCACTTAATGACCGATGCCTGGATGACCGGTGACTGGTGATTGGTGACTGGCTGACCGGTGCCTGGTGAAGATGACTGGTGCCTGGTGAATGGTGGACAGACTATGGATGCTATGCCCATCCGTGAAGATGCCACCAATATGAGGCCTACCCCCGGCAGTACTGCCATGCAGGGTGGTGATCCCATCTCTCGTAGAGTTGTCATTGGACAAGTCCGATTGAACAACTTTCTTCTTCTTAGCCAGTCTTTTCCTAGTCATGGTAGATCTTCTTGAACTATATAATCTGTGCTTGTCTGCAAGATCCCATAATTAAGTCAGCTGTCCTGGTCTTACAGACGGAACATGTTGATAACATGGAACAAGAAGAACAAGACAAACAGTTAGAATGATTATCCCACGATGCTTTGATATGACCACAAACGCCTCGAATGGTCGTCATTAAAAGTCGTGAAAATGTATGACATGGATCGACAATCAATAATAATAAGAAATCAAAAAATGATTTTTGAAAAGAGAAAGAATCATCTGTGAAAGGAATGATAAAGGAACATAAGAATACCAGGAAATAAGATATATTCCAGAGAAAAGAAAGATAGATTTTTTTTTTCACACAGTAAAACCTCCTCTTTATTTTCTTTGTTCCACAGAAAAGAATCTGACACGTGATCAAAATAGCAGGAAGAGTGACGTCACACACGTAAATCCTTCTGGATTAAGATTTGCCTTTTTTCTGTGGAAGATTTAAATACAGAAGAGAATAGCACATTAGCTATAGGTTAATGTATTATGCAGTTACATGATGGACTAGCCTCTTAAAACTGTAAACCATGTTTTCTTCTCTTATCATTATGCATATCTTATGTAACACAACTAATTAACTCCTGCAGCAAGGAAACCAATACTGCATATTTTATTATCTATACGAATTGTGCAAAACTTTATTTCTTGACCAATTTCGACGATTGAAAAACGAAAGTCTTTTAACTTTTTCCCCTCTTTCTACCTATAACATTCAAATTAACTTTAAATGTGAAAAAAAAGAAAGACTAAAATATCTACTGTGATGTCGTTGCAGAAAGGAGAGGTATCTGATTACAAGTTAATGACCAGGCAGCTGACCACCACAGCATGTTGCAGAGCAAGAACTCGATGAAAAGAATAAAAACCACACGTTATCAGCGGGAAGCCTCAAAACCCCACTTCCTTATCATACCCCTATTTCTAGCCAAGAGGTGGGGTAACCCCACTTAATTTAATAAGAGCGCTTGTCCAGCATGAAATAATTGATTTCAAGATTACACAGCTACCGGCCACTATTAAAATGCAATTTTAGCCATTCTGAACAGCTTCCTCAATTTTCTAATTCATTTTGTGGACGAACAGGAAAGGAAAGGTGGTTCATTTTTTATATGTACGAGGGATGTTCGAAATGAATTGCTTATTGTCCTCTAGCTCGATATCCACGTGGGGCACGATAAAAACCAATACATACCTGTATAGGGTTATTCAATATCTACACAATGGTGTATAAATGTACATGTTAGACTAAGTGTAAGACATAAATTTGCCTTTGAATACACGCAGTCATTGACCACTGCAGTAAAAATGGTTGGTAGAAGCGTCGACAAAAAAGATGAAATACGGGCTTACATCAAAGCTCGCTCAAAACTTGGTTGTTCTTTGAAGAAGCTGATGACTGAAATTTCTACTGCTTTTGGACCTTCTTGTGTGTCTTATGACACAGTTCGGTGGTGGAAAAAGAAATTTGAGTCTGGTGTAGTCCATCAAAAATGCACCGAAATCAGGTAGGCCAAAATCTGCATCTCGTAAAGAAATTGTTTCCAAAATAAAGGAAATCATTGAAGGAGATGCCAGATTTACAGTTCGTGATATTGCACGAAAGGTAGGCATATCACTTTCAACGGTTCACCTTATTTTGAAGAAGCATTTGAAAGTCAGAAAGATTTCTGCTAGATGGGTGCCACATCTGTTGACTGACAAGCAAAAGAGGCAACGGGTTAAAGCGGCCAAAAAGCTGCTTCAAATGTTTCCAAAATATGACAAAAAGCAGTTTGCCAATGTCGTCACAGGTGATGAGCCCTGGGTCCATTATTTTGAGCCCGTCAGAAAGGTTAGCAATAAGATCTGGGCCACTAAACACAGCAAACGCCCAATAATTGCCAAACGTTCTTTGAGTACAAAGAAGGTTTTGTATGCAATCTTCTTCTCTGGTGAAGGAGTCGCAATAAAAGTGCCAGTGAAAAAGGGCAAAAGCATCACCGGAAAGTACTACAAAGACATAGTACTGAAGAAACTGAAAAAGTATTATCAGAAACTACGCCCTGCCACTGGTTTTAAACATGTCCGTCTTCTACATGACAATGCCCCAGCCTCCGCATACCTCCACAATAGTTACGGCGTTTTTGAAGAAAGAAAAAGTAACTGTTTTGCCTCACCCCCCCCCCGTATTCCCCAGACCTTGCCCCATGTGATTTCTTTTTGTTTCCGAAATTGAAAGCATTCCTTGCTGGGCGGAAATACCAGTCCCGACAGGCACTTGGATCTGCCATTCATCAGTACCTTATTACTGTGCCCAAATCAGCGTACCGTGACGCCTTCAAGAAGTGGATACATCGGCTGAAACTTTGCATTTCTAGCCATGGGGAGTACTTCGAGGGCATGAAATGAGTACTTTTGGGCTAACTTGAAATTTGAAGTCTCCAGATAGAAATAAGCAATTCATTTCGAACATCCCTCGTATACACAAAATGTTTGATTTTTACAAATCTTCTAAACATATTCATTTACCCTTCGTCCGAAGCATCCCTCCTCCTTGCCACAAATAATTTCTACGTCAAAACAAGACTAGCTCAAAAACATCCAAGATCAGAAAAGGGTATGAGACCTGTGTAGATACCCATCAAAAGCCTGTATATGTCTTAATGATTAACATGCTGGTTAAGATATTTACATATTTTTTGTATTTTTTGCCAGAAAATAAGTTTGAAATTGCACGAAATGAAAAACCTATTCTATAGAAAAAAAACCAGAGCATATCATCAAATTGTTGCCTGCTGAACTTTGGCCAGAAAATGGCATTACAAAAACATGCCTATTCAAATATACTGAAAATTTTACCACCAAAAAAATGAAAATTTTCAGATAAAAAGTTCTGATATTTTGTCATATTTCTGCTCAAAATAAAGATTGTGGGTACTTGTCAGCACCGCCTCGCCAAGGCGGTTCTAACAATTACCCACAATCTATGTTTTTGAGCAGGAATAAGAAAAATAAAGTATACCCCTGCAAACCCCAGTTTTACTATATAAAAGTGGTGTTTAAGGGGGTCAAAATTATATAGGCATGTTTTCGTGATGGTAAACGTTTAACACAGCAACCAAAATCAACTCCCACAATCTTACCTGCAGATTTACCATCTGTAAGAGAACATGAACTAAGGTATAATCTTCCAAGCAACCAAGCTGAATGTCCTTGGAGACCAATATCCCCTCCAGCAGTTATGACCTTGGTTGCCATGGTAACCACAGAATTGATACTCATACTACCGGATACTGCTGATGAGGCCTCATTCTGAACAGAAAATAAAAATAAACCAAATACAGTCTTCTAGACATAGGTGTGCAGAAAATGAAGTTTTTATAGTATAACATATTTTAACAAGTTATACTTAACCTATGGATAATGTGCTATTCTCTTCTATACTTAAACCTTTCACAGAAAAACGGCTCGAGTCTTAATCCAGAAGGTCCCTTGAGGCATACCTGTATGACGTCACCTTTCCCACTGTTTTGATCATGTGTTCAGTTTCTTTGTAGCATAAAACAATATAACTGAGCGAAGCGGGGAGGGAGGAAGGCAACCTCTTATCCATAGGTTAAGTATTACTTGTTAAAATATGTTTTATTATAAAAACTTCATTTTAACTTCATAATACATTAACGTATGGATAATGTGCTAGAATTTGTAGATTAGGAGGGAGGTGCTCCCCTAATTCTAACAAAATTATATATTGATTCCCTTAACTTCTGGATTAAAATTCGGCAAACTCAGTGGAATCAGATAAATTCTACGATATAATCTTAAGAATGATATAGATTCCCTAATAATATATATATAAGATATTAATTACCTTAAACTATGCAAATTAGTAACTTGCTGAGACATATCCCTCAACTAGAATTTTGCAAAGGTAGAAGACTGATTCCAGACTGCTGCTTTTGGAATATCATTGAGCAGAACCTTATCAAAGAATGCCCAGGAAGAAGATAGCTCCCTAACTTTATGAGCCTTAATTTTTAAGAAGGAAATCTCTTCGGGTGAGTTTCCTATAGGCAAGCTTAATTGTATAAGCTACCCATCTGGAGACTGAAGTCTTGGAGATGTTATGATTGCCTTTAATTGGTAAAAAGGGTCTATTTCTATTTTGACAATAAGAACTAGTCATCTTAAGGTAAAACTTTAATGCTCTAATTGGGCATAAAAGTCTATCTAAATGTCCCCTCTTACATTTTCAAGTTGAGTTTGGGATGACTATAGGATCTGGGCAAATGAATGGAAGCTGCTTCTTTGCCAAAATCCCAGTTTGTACTATCAATGATACTGAATCATCTGATTGATTGAACCTTAAATGATTTCAGTTCATTGCCAAAGCATGAATTTCACTGCATCTCTTAGCCATGGCAAGAGCTAATAGAATGGCTGTTTTAATCACAACGTGAAGTTTAAAAGCCTTGTGTACAGGTTCATATGGGGCTTTTTGTAGACAAGAAAAGGTAAGAGAAAAGTCCAGGGAGTGCCACAATCACAAGCCACAGCCCATCCCAGACATGAAGAGGAAGAGGAAACAGACAAAACCAAACAAGCGCAAATCGAGCAAAGGTATGAAATATGAAAAGCACTAAGATTAGCTCTCTCTTCCCCGAGCATGGTAATCACAATGCTAAAAGTAGGTAATCAGAATGCTAAATTAAGACCCAAGATAAATCCCATTTTGGGGTACGAGATCTTTGTACTGGACATTGCAATTCAGAAGATCTAATTAAATCTGACAAGACTGGATTAGAACAGATTCTATTACCAGTCTTAAATTTAAGTGTATTTGAAATCATGGATCTTTAGCCCTTGATGGTACTGACTTGACATTTTTTTCTCAGAAAAAAAGGTATATAAGGAAGTTCGGCTATGACAGTAAGAGGGACCGAGACCAGTAAGAGGGACCGAGACCAGAATCATATAAACCTTCTTTCTATGACACCAGTTGGAGTATACGACCCATTTTGCATCATAAACTTTCTGAGTAGATGCTCTTCTTGATTTTGAGACAAAAATCTGCAACATTTTGCGAAAAGTTTTTATCTCAAATTGATTGCTTGATAACTCCCAAGCGTGACGTACAAGAGTTGGGAAAATTTTGATATTGAAACTTTCCCATTACTTGTGTTAGTAAGTTTGGAAAGTACAGAAGTCAAACTGGGGTTGAGACTAGTAGTTGTAATTCCTCTGAGAACCATGGATGTTGAGACCAAAGAGGAGCAATTAGAACTATTCTACACCAAGACTGACGAATTTTGGTTAGAATAGATGGTATCAGAATTGTTGGTGGAAATGCATAGGTATATAAATTGTTCATTGATAATGCGTCTATCACAAAGGCTTGATTGTCCAGAACTGGAGATACATACAATGGGAGTTTGTGATTGAACAGAGTAGCAAACAAATCCACATTGGGAAAACTGAGCATTTGAAAACTGCGATTCGCCACGGATTGATCCAAGGACCATTCTGTATTGAGAGGTTTGTCTAGTCTTGAGGGACGGTCTGCCAATGTTCAATTTGTCTGGGATATGACAAATTCTGAGGATAATGTCCTGTTCCAGGCACCAATGGAGGATTTCCCATACTTCTATGCATAGGTTTGGCGAATGCGTTCCCCCTTGTTTGCTGATATATGAGACCACTGTTGTATTGTTGGTGTATATCATTACACAAGAGTGGTGTATGTACTGTATGGCTTTCTCCAGTGCAAAACAAATGGCCATTATTTCTAGAATATTGAAATGGAGTTGGAACTAGACTTCAAACCATGAAAGGATAGTCTCATCCACTCGAGATGAGCTCCCCATCCATAATGACTGGCATCGGTAAAAAGTAATGCACTGGGATCTGGAGGGTGGAAATGTTCCCTGAGCAAAGCAAATGGTGTCCATCCACCATTTCAAATGAAATCAGATCATACTGGTGATTGAAACTTGATGATCCAGTGGGAGTATAATATGAGGTCTCCAAACTGACAACAGACACATTTATAGTGGTCATAAATGAAATCTGCCTAGAACAACTAAGTCTGCTGCAGCACTGAGTTTGCCCAAAAGAGAAAGGAAAGTTTGAGCCGAAACTTGAGTTTGAGTTAGAAACTGTTTGATTGTCAGAAGTAGGGATTCCATAGGGTCTGGTAGTACTCTGACTGTATTCTGTTGTGTCAGAAATTCCATCCCTATAAAGGTGAATTACTGAGCTGGTTTAAAATTGACTTTTTTAGGTTTGGAATGAATCCTAGACTTTGAATTGTTTGGAGACAATAATTATTGTGTGCGATATAAGTCTGCCGTGTATCAGATCTCTTATGAGCCATTCATCTAGGTATGGAAAAAGTGAAATGACATGTTGATGCAAATGAGCAGCAATAACATCCATCAGTTCGGTGAAAATCCATGGACTTAGGGACATTTTGAAAGGTAGTGCAGTGAATTGGAAAACCTGATTATTGAAGATGAAGCCAAGGTACTTCCTTGACTGAGAATGAATCGGAACATGTAGATAAGCATCTGTCCGATCTACCGAGACAGCCCAGTTGTTAACTAGTATCGACTGCTATATTGACTTGATTGTCTCCATTTTGAATGGTTGTTTCTTTATATATAGATTCCACAGAGAAAGATCTATTAGGGGATGTAACTTTCCATTCTTTTTGGGTACAAAAAATAGCCTGGAATAAAAACTGGGAGTTCCCAGATCTGGTACCCTTTCCACTGCCCGTTTCTGGAGAAGTTCCGTTATTTCTTCTCGTAATAACTGGGAGGAAGATTGACTCAGACTTATCGGAACTGTAGACAGAGGGGGAGTCAAATTGAACGGTATCCTGAAACCTTCTTGGATGATAGAGAGGACCCATTTGTTTTGAGTTAATTCTCCCCACTGTTCCACAAAGTGGGTCAATCTCCCTCCCACTGGAATATCTGGATGTGGTAAGATAAGCAGTGGAAAGAGTTGGCTTACAGAACTTTGTGGAAGATAAGGCAGGTTTAGAGGAGGAGAACTGTTTATGTTACTACTCCTCTTAGGAAAGTCTAGGTTTTCTAAACGGACCTGTAGTCAAATATGATGATTTTTGCTGTTGTAAATTTGGATTATTAGTGGAAGAAGCCAAAAATCTATGTTGTTGTGCTTCAAGATTAGATTTTGCAACTTTCTTGACCTTATTGTCAAATAGTTGTTGAGAATTAATTGGAGCATTTCTCAGTTCATGACTAGAATAATCCATAAGAATTTTAGATGAGGCTATAGCTGCATTGCGTCTAGCCTGAAATGTTTGTGTTGAGGTTTTATGGTCCAGTCAACCCAATGGGGTAATGTCGAGTGCGGTCAGTTTACCTAACCACACGTTTACTGGACAGGCTTAGTATTATTTTACAGTATTTTGCACATTCTTTCGCCAGAAACTGACAACTGCCCTTCTTGAATCAGAGGAAGGGAGAGAATGACCATAGAAAATATTTCATGATCAATCTTCATGAAAGAATGTTGCCAACCTCGGCAGGGGTTGAACCTGCAACCTCCTGGTCTCCAGTCGGACGGCGCATCCAACTGAGCCACCGAGGCCGGCCCTAGCCTGAAATAATTCTATGGCCATGGCAGTAGCATGCTTGATGGATTTGGCCACTGCTTCCATCTGAGTCTGGACAAGGCATTGACTGACATAGACTCTTGTTGCAGGCATTGATAAGCTGCAGATGAAAATAGGTCAGCATGAGAATTAATAGTCACTAGATTGCATGTTCTTTTTTCCTATTTTTCCATGTTTTTGATTGGAATAGAATATTTGCCCCTTGCTAGAAATGTCTAACTGTGAAGCATCCGTATCTAGAGGGGTAATATTTTTAGTAAGAAAATATTGTGATTTACTCTTGTAATATCTCATAGGAGCCAACAATTTGACAAATTGTTGGGGTCATGTCCAGTCTTGACCAAGTTCATCCATGCAAAATTTGTTCTAAATATACTTGGTAGTATTTTCTACCACTTAGATTGAGAAAGAACTGGTACAGGAGTTGAAGAAGACTCCACACATACTTCAATTCCTGAAAGAGGTCCGGAGGGAATGTGATCTTCCAAAGGTCTCGGACACATCTCCTCCAGTAGTAATCTGAAGATCAAAGGCCCAGTCTGATCCTGAGTCCTTTGATGGGTGATGCACCAAATTATCAAATTGTATATTTGGTGGTTCCTCTATAACCCTATCAGGTTGTGGTGTTGTATGAACATGAACAACCTGAGGAGAGGGATGTCTCGATCTTTGATACCGACCACAGTTTTTAACAGATTCAGAAGAAGAAGGAGATTGGTGTCTTCTTTTCTTATGAGAATGCTTTGACTTCTTTGACTTTCTGCTTCTTCTAGGAGAAGACTAAGAAGATGAAGAAGATGAGGAAGGACTATATCTCCTCCTCTTTATATGTTTACCATTAGATTGATCTTTTCTGCTAGGTCTTTTAAGAGAAGCAGATCTATTATTTTTCCAAGTGTTTATTGGAGATTCGATAACAATGCTTTGGTTGGACATAGTATTGAAATCTGATTCCAAAGGCAGTAACACTCTGATTATTCCTGGAGCTTGGAGGCTCATTCCTAACTGGTTGCTCCGAGCTCATGGAGTGTCTATAACTGGCTACCTAACGTTTGCTGCCTGATACCTGGTGCCTGGTCACTGGTGCCCAGTGACTGGTGACTGATGACATGTGACTGGTGAACAAGTCAACTGCCTGGTGACTGGTGACCGGTGCCTGGTGACCAGGGCCTGGTGATCAACACTCATTGACAGGTGCCCAGCAGGGCTCCGGAAAACCGGAAAAATAGCATGTCTGGACCAAAATTAAGAATTCTGGACTGATTTCAAACACCCCAAAACGCTAATAAATCAGTCCAACAGGTTTGTGCCTTGAACCCCATTTTTCCCCAACCAACCAATTTTCACGAATCAATGATGTCTAAAAAATCACAAACAGTCAAGTCTTCCCAAACTGACAACGTCTGCGCACCTTTTAAATGCGATATTATGGTAGTTAAAAGGCTCTAAACGGTCATTTGACATGTATATTGGAGAGACAGATGAATAACGGCAAACTACCGCACTTCACTGACCTTTGTGTGGTAAACAAGCAATTAACACGAATCATCAGTAACGGTAGTCTGATAATTAATCCGTTTGTGTCACACGTGTGAATACACTGAGACTGCAAAACATCCAGGTGCAGTCGGCGTGTCCAAAAGATCAAAGGTCGCTTTACTGAGAGTGATAAAAGAATGCACCGCTTGAACGCACCCGTTTTCTTCCTCTTCTTTTTTGTTTTGATATATGCGGTTTGTCGGTCCCAGATTTGATAAATTAATTCCCAAACCGTGTACGTCCTGATCAGATGTCGCATACAACGGCGTCTTATCTGGGTATTATTGATTGCTTCTTTTTTTTTTTTTTTTTTTGTTGATTGCCGTAACACGCGAGTATAATTCAAGGTAGATTTCACGGTAAAAATAAGTAATGCACCACTTGCGCTAGACAAGATTGGTCAGTGCTTAAAATTTAAGCAGTCTGGTCAAATCTTGAAACATTGAAAACTGCAAAACCGCCCGTGGCGCAGGCTTTTTTTTATTAGACCTAATTAGGTCCATGCAAGTCGTTTTGTTCCGTCTCTCCTGTTTCCCGCCGTCTTTGCGCTTATAATACAAGACGGGAATCAGTTGTTTATAGTTTAGGAAAACCCTGCGGAGGTGGAAATAACAAGAAAACCGTCTTTTTTTTTTTTTTTTTTTTTCTTTTTACATACCTGACTGTATTTATTGATGACGCCAGCTTTGATCATGCTCGTTATACCCGGACTTCCGTCATATAACGGAGTTGAGGTGTATTATTTAAAAGGAGTTATAGGACTGCCAATTGTCATTAGTTTTCGTGACAGGTGATATATATATATATATATTTTTTTGGAAATGGGCTCATTGATGACGTCATCATCATCGGCTGGATCGATTCAGATTTCAGAATTTCCAGAGCCCTGGTGCCCGGTGACTGGTGCCTGGCGTTCACTACTCAATGACCAGTGACTAATGACCAGTGGCTGGATGACCGGTGACTGGTTATCGGTGACTTGTGAAGATGATTGCCTGGTACCTGGTGACTGGTGGACTTATACTTTGAATGATATGCCCATTCATAAAGTTGCCACCACTCTGGGGTCTATCCTCTGCAGTACAGCCATGAGGGGTGGTAATCCCATCCTTTGTAGAATTGTCATTGGACAAATCTGAATTGACATGCTTCTTCTTCTTGGCATATTTCTTCTTAGCCATTGTTGAACGTCTAGAGCAGTACAATCTTCATTTGTCTGCTAAATTCTGTGTAGATGAAGACCAGTTTTCACAAACCAGGCATGTAGAGTATCTGGAACAAGAAGAACAAGAAAGACAATTAGTATGATTATCCCACGACGCTTTGATATGACCGCACTCACCTCTTCTGGTCGGCATCAACAATCATGAAAATGTATGACATCGATCGACGATCAATAATATCACAAGAATGAAAAGTTAAATTTGAAAAGAGAAGGAGTCATCTGTGAAAGGAATATTAAAGGAACATAAGAATACCAGGAAATAAGAAAAATTCTGAAGAAAAAGACATAAAATTAGATTTTTTCACCCTGTAAACAAATCCTGTTTATTTCTTTGTTCACAGAAAAGAAACTGAACACCTGATCAAAACAGCGGGAAAGGTGACATCATACAGGTATTCCTCAAGGGACCTTCTGGATTAAGACTCGAGCCATTTTTCTGTGGAAGGTTTAAGTATAGAAGAGAATAGCACATTATCCATAGGTTAATGTATTAAGAAGTTAAAATGCCATTATCTTCATTCCTAAAGTCTGATCATGATATTTGCCTGTTCATTTATAAGAGTCATACTGTGAGAAATTCTATCATATGTTCTGCTCACCTAACCAGCCAGCACACTGCATGCAAGTTTTCTGCTCATAAATATATTCTGCAATATCTAAAGAGTCTGTAAGCAGACAATGAATGCTGTGATCAGACTGCTTGAACATGAATGCTGCTCAGGGTCTTCAATGTCTGCAAATGTTATAAAGACCCTTTTCTCAAGCTATGGCTCATACAATCTAGAGTTCTATATCTGAATCTGAGCCAATGTGAAAATGTACTTAGGGACATATGCAGACAGCAAAGGTCCAGCCTGCACATCTGCACAGCCTGATCAGGGTCTTCCCTGTCCATTTGATGTAGTGATATATGGCAAAGGCCCTTATCAGATTGCAAAGCTAACCCAGCTGATCTAGATTAGCTCATCTCTTTTGTTCACCATGCCCAAAAAGCACCTTGTCGTATAAGCTGAATCTTTTCAAAATCTTTGATGTACCAATATTTTAGGACAATTACAATACCTTGGTTATGAAACAATGCATCTAAAATTGCTTGTTACATACAAAAATTAAGATCATATGGCTTAAAAATCACCTATTAAAATGTCTTCCCAATGTCAAAATACTGCAATATCCCAACTACAGTACCTGAGAAGATATTGTTTCTGATCCAACAACAGCTACCAGTCCATTTAGTGCAGCTAATTTACTTGATGATGAAGCATCCTGAAGTATAAACACATTCTCCAATTATAAATAGCTACTATATTCATCCTAAGTTAATAAGCCGGAGCAAACAGCCCAGATCAGATGCCAGAGAATGTGGCATCTGATCTGATTACTGTTTGCCACTCCTCCAGTAGTTTTTAGACATATCAATTTGTTCAAATTTTAGAACCAGTAAGATAAGGTGGCCAATCATTTAGAGTAAATGCTGGAAGCAAAATGCTAGAACAAAAATGTAGGACACATCCTAGAAACAGGGCTGTATATAAGAAATCACATTTTACCAGGTATTTTAGTAGTTTTAGTATAAACACAATTTTTAAAAGACCTACAGTAGAAACAGGCATTTTTTTTAAATGGCCCCAAAGAACTACTGCAGAAAGAGTTATTGGTGGCTGGACACAAAGAACTACTGTAGAAACAGAAGGTTTAGGTGACTAGCCACAAAGAACTATTATAGAAACCAGGTTTTCGGTGATTAGCTTCAAAGAACTAGTGCAGAAACAGTTTTTAGTGCCTGGCCAGAAAGAACTACTGTAGAAAAAGGCTTTTGGTGACCAGCCAGAAAGAACTAATGCAAAAATAGTTTTTAGTGACTGGCCATGAAGAAATACTGTAAAAGATGAGTTTTGGTGGCTGGCCATACAGAACTACTGTAGAAACATGAGTGTTTGTATGCTGGCCACAAAGAACTACTAAAGAAACAGGCTTTTTGGTGAGTGGCCACAAAATAATACTGCAGAATCATGTTTTTGCTGGCTGGCTACAAAGAACTACTACAAAATCATGAGTTCTTTTGTGACTGGCCACAAAGAACTACTGCAGAAACATGTGTTTTTGGTGTCTGGCCACAAAGAACTTCTTTAGCAACATGAGGTTTTGGTGACTGGCCATAAAGAACTTCTGCAGAAATGTGAGGCTTTGGTGGCTGGTCACAAAGAACTACTGTAGAAACTTGACATTTTGGTGACTGGCAAAAAAGAATTTCTGAAGATTTGATTGTGTTGGGGTTTATGACATGTCTACCCTTATGGGTCATTTTGTGTTGCCTCCCAGAGAAAGGGAGAAGAGAGATAGAAGAGATAGTAGAGGAGATAAAAGAGACGGACAGGGGAGAAAGGAAAATGAACGACAGTGAAGAAACAGAAGAAATAAAAACATTCCCCCTCTACCCTTACCTGCTGCAAGGACAATAGGCCTTGCCCAACTGTAAGCCAATATCAGTTGGACGTCCTGTTGATGTAAGATACATGACACCTTTGCCTCACCCAAAAACCCCATAATTTCTGAAGAAACATGGGCTTTAGGTGGCTGGCCACACAGCGCTACTGTAAAATAAAGAAGTTTTTGGTGACTGGCCACAAAGAACTACTGCATGAGTTTTTGGTGGCTGGTCACAAAGAACTACAGTAGGAACATGAGTTTTCAGTGCCTGGCCATAAAGAACTACTGCAGGATCATGAGTTTTTGGTGGCTGGCCATAAAGAACTACTGCAGAAACATGAGATTTTGGTGGCTGAAGGGCTACTCTATAAACAGGAATTTTGTTGGCTGGCCACAGAAAATGATTTTTCCTAGAAAGTAAGTTCTGACATTTCATAAAATTGTCTCATTGATATTTCAAAATATTTTCAGGTGATATTTTTAACCAGAATGCTAAGTGTTAACTTCACTCTGACTTTATAACACTGTTAAGCTAAGCATAGCTTCACATAAAGAAATAATCCATATAAGTATATTTCTTATTTCTTTATCATAATAAGCACCCATAACATGTTTTCATGGAGAAATAATAAAAATATGAATACTTCTGGAATGGAAAAGTGCATGATCTAGCACTATGCAGAAAGATTTGAAGACCTGGCTGTAGGAAAAATAACTTTAAACAAGAGGGACATGATGGCCCTATATCGCTCACCTGAATCATGTTATACATAGCACTGCTAACAGAGATGTACTTCTGAAGGTCATGGTGACCTTGACCATCACCTTTGCCCTCAGGTTATCTCAGGGTCGTCTTCTTATCAGAAGAAACATCCCTACGATGTTTGAGGGTCCTAGCCCCAAGCATTGCCAAGCTAAGCTTGTTTAGTACTAGAGGTCACTGTGACCTTGACCTCTGACATTAGGGTTATCTACTGGTCAAGATCAACATCCCATCTAAGTGTTCTAACCTAAGCACTGTCACATTATAAGCTTTTTAGTACTAAAGGTCATGGTGACCTTGACCATGACCTTTGCCTGCTGTGTCATCTACTGGTGAGGACCAACATCCCTTCTAAGTTTGAGGGTCCTATCCCCAAACATTGCCAAGTTACCAAGCTTCTTAGTAATAAAGATCCTGGTGACCTTGACCTTTGCCCTCATGATCATCTACTGGTGAGGACCAACATCTTTACTAAGTTTGAGGGTCCTAACCATAAGCATTGCAGAATTATAAGCTTTTTTGGTATTAAAGATCATGGTAACCTTGACCTTTGACTTAATCATCAATTCTTCAAGTCCATACTTCCTATTTGATAGTCCTAGGCCTAATCATTGCAAATGGCTTTTTGCTCTATGTAAAACAAGTGACTACACACCCAACCCCTATGTGGGTGGGGCCTTTTCATGATGGACTAGCCTCTTAAAACTGTAAACCATGTTTTCTTCTCTTATCATTATGCATATCTTATGTAACACAACTAATTAACTCCTGCAGCAAGGAAACCAATACTGCATCTTTTATTACCTATACGAACTGTGCAAAACTTTATTTCTTGACCAATTTCGACGGTTGAAAAACGAAAGTCTATTAACTTTTTCCCCTCTTTCTATCTATAACATTCAAATTGACTTTAAATGTGAAAAAAAGAAAGACTAAAATATCTACTGTGATGTCGCGGCAGACAAGAGAGGTATCTGATTACAAGTTAATGACCAGGCAGCTGACCACCACAGCATGTTGCAGAGAAAGAACTTGATGAAAAGAATAAAAACCGCATGTTATCAGCAGGAAGCCTTAAAACCCCACTTCCTTATCATACCCCTATCTCTAGCCAAGAGGTTGGGTAACCCCACTTAATTTTATAAGAGCGCTTGTCCAGCATGTTACACCCCAGGGGCATGAGTTGAACACTCATGTCAAAGGGTCTCTAGGCAATGTTTCATACCAAATATCAATGCCTAGGCTTTGCACTTTCAGACAAGAAGATTTTTTAAGTTTTTTTCCTATATAAGTATATGTAAAACATGTCCGCCCCGGGGCGGGACCATTTTAGGCCCCAGGGCTATAATCTGAACAATCTTGGCAGAGGTCCACTAGGTGAAGCTATGTACCAAATATCAAATACCCAGGCCTTCTGGTTTCAGATAAGAAGATTTTTAAAAGTTTTCTCTATATAAGTCTATGTAAAACATGTCCGCCCCTGGGCGGGGCCGTTTTTGGCCCAAGGGCAGTAACTTGAACAGTCTTGGTAGAGGTCCACTAGGTGAAGCTATGTATCAAATATCAAAGGCCTGGGTTTTTCCCTATATGGGTCTATGTAAAAAAGTGACCCCAGGCGCGGGGCCATTTTTGACCCCATGGCTATAATTTGAACAACTTTGGTAGAGGTCCACTAGATGAAGCTACATATCAAATATCAAAGACCTGGGCCTTCTGGTTTCAGACAAGAAGATTTTTTAAGTTTTCAGTTAAAAAATCTATTTTGAGCTCCTATGGCCTAGATGTGCAATGGACCAGAACCATTTGAACAACTTTGAAAGAGGACCGACCAAGGATTATTCTTGTGAAGTTTGGTCAAAATCCAATCAGTGGTTTAAGAGGAGATGTTGTTTGAAGAAATTGTTTACGGATGGGCACACGCACACACAACAGACGACGAACAAAATGTGATCACAAAAGCCCACCTTGTCACTACGTGACAGGTGAGCTAAAAATAGCCATCAGAGGAGATGGCAAATCCCTCCGATCAAACTTACATTTCTAAATTTAGTGTATTACAATCAATATCATTGATAAATTTGTGTATATTGAACGAGAGCAAAGTAAAAAGATGCAAAGATAGTATGAAATGTGACCAAAATAATAAATGAAAACAAAAATAAATGAAAAAAAAAAAACAGAAATAAAATCACTGTGAGTGACTTTATTCTTGCGTGTTCTTTTATTTATTTATTTTATTTTTGTCAAAATCATCTAATAATTACCTCTGATGTGATAATTTGTACAGGATACACTATATTTGCAAATACTTTGAATTTGTAAGTGTACATATTCAGAAATAATAGCAAAAATAAATGCCTTGTAAAGGTAAAGGAACTTGCTGTATGTTTATTGAGGTAAAAAATCAACAGAGTAAAAGTTGTCCTTCTTGCATGCTACACACCTTCTTGACCTGATATATGTCCCTACCAAAAAATATCAAGTTATCTCAAAAAGTGTGGGAATTATGGCCTGCACAAGATTTCTGCATCAGGGGAGATAAGTAAGTAATGGAGAAAGTGAGAGCACTCTTGAACACGACATGCCTACTGGTCCTTATATATGCCTCTACCAAATATTATCAAAATATTTCAAACCACATACTCAAGGATTTAGCTTAGAAATTGATTCAGGAGCGGTAACTAGAAAACAACCACAGCAGAGGTTGTCTCTCTTGCATGTGACACACCTTGTTTGATACCAATGCCTCTACCAAATATTATCAAATTATGTCTAAGGGTATCAAAGTTATGGAAGGCACAAGATTTTGGCTTCAGAGGAGATAACTACATAATGAAGAAGGAAGTGAGAGTTGTCTCTCTTGCATGCGACACACCTACTGGTCCTCCTCTTCATCTCTACCAAATATTATCATATTATCTCAAACAGTATGGGAGTTATGGCCTGCACAAGATTTCAGCTTCAGGGGAGATTACATAAGGAAGAAAGTGAGAGTTGTCTCTCTTGCATGGGACATGCCTCCTCTTCATTTCTACCGAACATCATCAAAATATGTCTAAGAGTATCAAAGTTATGGAGTGCACAGGATTTTGGCTTCAGTGAAGGTAACTACGTAATGAAGAAAGTGAGAGTTGTCTCTCTTGCATGTGACACGCCTACTGGTCCTCCTCTTCATTTCTACAAAGCATTATCAAAATATGTCTTAGGGTATCAAAATTACGGAGTGCACAAGATTTTGGCTTCAGTGGAGGTAACTACATAATGAAGAAAGTGAGAGTTGTCTCTCTTGCATGTGACATGCCTACTGGTCTTCCTCTTCAATTCTACAAAACATTATCAAAATATGTCTTAGGGTATCAAAGTTATGGAGTGCACAAGATTTTGGCTTCAGGTGAGATAACTACATAATGAAGAAGAAAGTGAGAGTTGTCTCTCTTGCATGGGACATGCCTACTGGTCCTCTTCTTAATCTCTACCAAATATTATCATATTATCTCAAAACAATATGGGAGTTATGGCCTGCATAAGATTTCGGCTTCAGGGGAGACAACTACATAATGAAGAAAGTGAGAGTTGTCTCTCTTGCACGCCACATACCTACTGGTCCTCCTCTTCATTCCTACCAAACATTACCAAAATATGTCTTAGGGTATCAAAGTTATGGAACGCACAAGGATGAGTACAATTTCTGCTTCAGGGAAGATAACTATATAACAAATAAAGTGAGAGTTGTCTCTCTTGCATGTGACATGCCTACTGGTCTTCCTCTTAATCTCTACCAAATATTATCAGATTATCTCAAACAGTATGGGAGTTATGGCCTGCACAAGATTTCAGCTTCAGGGGAGACAACTACATAATGAAGAAAGTGAGAGTGTCTCTCTTGCACATGACAGGCCTACTGGTCCTCCTCTTCATTTCTACAAAACATTATCAAATTATGTCTTAGGGTATCAAAGTTATGGATTGCACAAGATTTTGGCTTCAGGAGAGATAACTACATAACGAAGAAAGTGAGAGTTGTCTCTCTTGCAAGAGACATGCCTACTGGTCCTCCTCTTCATCCCTACCAAATATTATCAAAGTATCTTAAACAGTATGGGAGTTATGGCCTGCACAAGATTTCGGCTTCAGGGGAGATAACTATATTAGGAAGACAGTGAGAGTTGTCTCTCTTGCATGCGACACACCTACTTGTCCTCCTCTTCATTTCTACCAAACATTACCAAAATATGTCTTAGGGTATCAAAGTTATGGAACGCACAAGGATGAGTACAATTTCTGCTTCAGGGAAGATATCTACATAAAGAATAAAGTGAGAGTTGTCTCTCTTGCATGCAACATGCCTACTAGTCCTCCTCTTCATCCCTTACAAATATTATTAAATTATCTCAAACAGTATGGGAGTTATGGCCCGCACAAGATTTTGGCTTCAGGGGAGATAACTACATAACAAAGACAGTGAGAGTTGTCTCTCTTGCACGTGACATGCCTACTGGTCCTCCTCTACATTCCTACCAAATATTATAAAAATATGTCTAAGGGTATCGAAGTTATGGAGCACACAAGGATGCATCTACGGACGGATGGACGGACAGACAGATGCCATGCTGATCGCTATATCCCCCGAACCTATCGGTCAGGGGATAAAAATGGAGTTCTCAACATGTTTCTAATGTACAACCGAACAGTACATTCTCACTATAGATTTGACAATGGAGATACTGAAGGATACAACTAATAAAGTCAAAATTACAGTTAGCTACCTACCACACTCTCTAAAGTAGCAATCCAGTCCGTGTAGAGTTTTTCCAAGAGTTTGTTCACAGCTGTATGTCCTGATTTATTCAGACTATGGCACATTGCTCCAAGGCAAAGGCTTACACCTTGACTCTGAAGTATACGAAATAGAAATCAATCCATCAACCAAATATACAAACAAACCAGCAAATACAATCCACTTCTCAGGGCATTCATGACGACTATCAAAATAGTAACATTCTGCGTGAAATACAGACAAAACTATAGCTGTCAGAGAATCACATAGCTCCAGATAATGCACTTTGTTCTGTCAAAAATTACTGATATTTTTCTTATTTCTACATATATTAAGAGTATCTATTAGCATAGCAACTGATAAGGCACTTTTTCCAACCCAAAAATGCTGATATCTTTCTTATTTCTCCACAGAAACATATGTTGTGGGTACTCATTAGAAGCGCCTTGGTGAGGCGCTTCTAATGAGTACCTACAACATATGTTTTCTTTCAAAAATATTATGTCGATACCCCTCTTATCTGTAGCTATGTATTAGAAGCAACTCACTGTGACATTTCTAATGTGTGCAACAAAATGTTTTCATGTGAAGAAATAAGGATACTCCCATATATCTGGAGTTATGCCAAAGGGTTTTAATACATCTATATCCCCACTACCTGTTTAAGAGGACAGTGGTTAAATTTCTATCATATACAGTGGAACCTCGATAATTCAAAGTCCAAGGGACCTAACAGTTTTATTTGAATTATTGAGACTTTGAATAATTGAGGGTTAAAATGCACACATATGTTACAGTTGGGACTTCAAAATGATTTTGAATTATTGAGAATTTTGAATTATTGGAGTTTGAATTATCGAGGTTCTACTGTAGTATCGCTTGTTAGGACTGATTTGTATACCCAATAATGGGCAATATGAAGTTTTGCTTGCTCTGCCTTAGAAAGTGTGACACAGTCTACAATGGACTGATAGAAGAATTGAATAGAGAGAAGGAAACCAGTATTGCTTGCTTTTTCAAAGTCGGGGTATATAAATGTGTAAGAGTACTACTCATTTTTCCTCCACCAATCAGTGGCATTCTCTGGCACATTATCTGTCTAGCAAAATGTTCATTTTTACCCAGCACATAGTTATCTACACTCTATTTCATTTTACTCCTGCTTTGTCACAAGAATATTATTAATAAATGATTTTGGACATGTTTATATATCAACACTACTTTACAGAAACAGCTTACCTCCATTTCACTTTTACAGACATTTACAGTATGCTGTAACACAGTACCAAACATGCTTAACTAGAGAATCTGGCTATAGCCCCGAATCGGGACTATTTAAGGAAAAGTAAGCTGGGAGAAAAATGGAAAAATAAAGGAATGAATAAGCAGCAGCATCATGCTTTTGGTATACACAGTACATCCACCCACTATCCAAGTATGTATACCAAGTTTCAACTTCTACACTTCACTGTTACTGAGAAAAAAGTGATGAAAATTTTCATCTGAAGTCTGAAAATTTGAGAGAAAAATGGAAAAAAAAAGGAACAAATAAGATGTGGCATCATGAGTTCAGTATACTCAATATATCCACCCCTGTCCAAGTGTGTACCAAGTTTCAACCCTCTAGACTTCACAAGCACTGAGAAAAGTGTGATGAAATTTTTCATCTGATGTAGTTATGGAATGACAGAAAGAGAAAAGCACAGAAGGACAGAATGATGGAAGGACAGGGCAAATCCAGTATAGGGGGCTATAAATATCAACTTCATTATACTAAAACACTATAAAGGCCGGAAAGATATAGCAGATAGTGAGCAAAGCTCACATACCCCTAGCCATTGCTATCAGAGTTATGTTCAATCAATTTTATAGATGCAAATTTCCCTTAGTATTGCATGGGAAAGGTGGGCAAAAGAAATGTTTTCTCTTACACAACATACTTCACAATTATCAGGATGTATACAAAATCTGAGGACTCTTGCTCTAATAGCAGGAGAGGAACTTGTGATGAATTTTTATGAGAAAGAAAGAAAAATGGACAAATAAAGGAAATGATAAGCAGGAGGATGCTGATTCTGTCTTATACAATACAAGAAGTCAAACCCAATGTTTGTACAAACTTTCAAAATCCTAGATCTTATAGCTCCTGAGAAATTGTTGGCCTAAATTTCCCTGTCTTACATTTGAGTGACAGATAGGAAAAGGAAAAAATGGAAAGCAAAATAAATCCCAGTATCTTAAAAACTTTTCTTTCACACAACAGAATTAAACCCTCTGTAGGTGTACACAAAATTTGAAGACTCTAGCTGTCATAGGATCTGAGAAATCTGTGATGAAAATTGGAGAGAAAAAATGGACAAATAAAGAGAATGATAAGTATGAGGTTGCTGATTCTCTCTTACACAATACAACTAATTGTACCCAATGTTTGTACCAAATTTCAAAATCCTAGGTGCAGTATTTCCTGAGAAATCTTTCACACAAATTTCCCTATGCATTACATTGGCATGAGAAAAGGAAATAAAATCACCTCAAACACTGCATCATGCCCTGCCACTGCACTTACATCAAGCAAGGGACATCACTCTGTCAAAAATAAAATGTGTTCTACATGATATGTTCCTTTACATTTTTGCAAGGCTTCAAGACAATCTCTGAAAATGTTTTCAAGTTATAGAAAGGGCACATATATATGACTTGGACCACTATTGACAATGTTCAAACGATGGTAATTCCAAAAGCAGGAAGTCAGAGTTACGGTTCTTGTGTTTTGCAAATTGTATCATGGTGATACATTTGCATTAAGTTTCAAGAAAATATCTTGAACAGTTTTCAAATTACAGAGTGGACACAACTACATTACAGAAATCACTATTTTCAAAGTTCAAAGGGCCATAACTCCAAAAGTAGGTTAACCAGAGTTTCCATTCTTATGTTCTGCACCTCATCTCATGAAACTTTACACTTGTGTGAAGTTTCATCAAAATATCTGGTAGGGTTTCCAACTAACAGAGTGGACACGAGTACATTGTAGAAATGGCTTTTTCAATATCTACTATGTTCAAAGGGATGCAACTCCAAAAGTAGGTTATTCAGAGTTATGTTTCTTGTGTTCTGCACGTTGTCTGATGGTACTTTATATTTGTGAGAAGTTTCATCAAAATATCTGGAATGGTTTTCAACTTACAAAGCGGACACGAGTATATGGTAGAAATGGCTATGTTCAATGTTCAAAGGGCAATGACTCCAAAAGTAGGCAAATCAGAGTTACGGTTCATGTGTTCTTCATGTCATCTCATACTACTTTACATTTGTGTGAAGCTTGGTGAAAATATCTCTGACGGTATTAGAGGTATGGAGCGGACACCAATGATGGAAGTGCTGAGGGATGGAGGGACTGACGGATATCCATAATTTTAAAACACGCAAGTATACATTCATCCCTGTGGACAGAAGGACGGATTGACACTCAAAATTTCAGACAGTATAACATAATAAACTTGCAACTTTTTGTAGCGGGGTATAAAAAGGAAAAAAAAAAGGCACAATAAATTTCAGCATTGCAGTTTCCTTTTACATAATAAACTCAAATCCTCTGTAGGTGTATACAAAATATGAAGAGTCTGGCTCTCATAGGAGCTGAGAAATATGTGACGAAATATTTTATTGGAAAGAAAGAATTAAAATGAAGACACTAAGGGAATGGTAAGCATGAGGATGCTGATTCTCTTTTACACAATACATCAAGTCATACTCAATGTTTGTAGCAAATTTAAAAATCCTAGGTGCCTTTGTCCCTGAGAAATGCTCGACACAATTTCTCTATGCAATACAATGGAGTGAGAGATGGGAAAAAGGAAGGCAAAATAAATTTCAGTATTGTGGTTTTCACACAATATACTTCAGTCCTCGGTAGGTGTATACAAAATTTAAAGACTGGCTCTCATAGGAGCTGTGAAATTTGTGATTTGAAATTTTATTGGAGAGAAAGAAAAAAAGGACAAATAAAGGGACTGATAAGCATGAGGATGCTGTTCTGCCTTACACAATACAACAAGTATTCTATGTTTGTACCAAATTTCAAAATCCTAGGTAGAGTAGTTCCTGAGAAATCCTTGATGGAAAAAAAAAAGTTTACACACACACACACACACACACACACACACACACACACACACACACACACACACACACACACACACACACACACACACAAACTTTGTTACTGAAAAGACAAAAACTATATACCCCCATTATACTTCATATGCCAGGGGAATAAATATGTCATAACACTTTTAAAGATATTTATATATCAATGGTATTTTACATCCGTATTACTTTCATATACTTGTACACATCTAGACAGACATTGCTCCTAGTTTTCATCACATAAAGAGAAACACCTTAGCTTTCATGACCATAGCACTACATTGCTAAACAAAACAATGTTAAATATGTTATGACAATGACAATTTGTATTCTTTGACCATGATCATATATGACAATGAACTGACCAAGATATGATAATGGATAGAACATATTCATTTCAAAGTCTTGTCACAGTTTGTGATGTTACCATAATCAAAATACAGTCATAACAAAGACAAAGTCCATTTTACTACCTATAGATGTGTCTAAAAATAGAAAGACGTTTGTTGAAGCTAATGTCGCAACTGTGTACTAAAATGTGAAAACAAGCACCAGAAGAGTAAGAGTTGTCATCCTTGTTTAGCTCGGGGAGATAAACAATCAGTGAAAGGAAGATAAAATAATCAGTGAAGTGAAAGTACTTGTAAAGTTTTACAGTTTGTAGTCTTCATTTAGGGTGGTCGCTAGGATGGACACTAGGATACACGTATGTATACTGACAAACGAAAGGACGGACAGATGGACACTTGCACGCCCATGTCGCCCATGCTAAAGCAGGTGCAACAAAAACGGCTGGATGAATGGTAAACAGTGTAGACTCTGATCAGATGCTGTGTTTGTTCTGTGGCATCAGATCTGGATCTACAATCTTTACTTAGGCCTGTCTGCCCAAATACATAGGGTTCATACGGTATGAACAATATTGTACTTGACCAGCTTACCTCTTTGTTACTTTCGTAGACCTGTACAACGTGCTGTAACACTGTTTCAACTGTACTTATATCCACAATATTGTACATGAAGGCAGCTCCAGATATCTGACCAGTACACACACATAATGCCTAGCAGAAAAAAGAAACTTAATATCCAGTAAATGTAACAACAAAAACATAAATGAACAAGAGGACCATGATGGTCCTATATCGCTCACCTGACCAAACAGATTTGCATATTTACTGTTGAAGTTTCAGCCAAGTTCACTGCTCTAGCACTAACCACCCCCACCCACTCCACCACACCCCTGGCCATGTTTTTTTACAAATCTTGACAACTTGAACTGAATCTTAAAAGAGGGTCACCAAAGGAACATTTCTGCCAAGTTATATTGAAATTGGTCCAGTGGTTCAAAAGTTTTATATAGCTATAAAGCCCTACGCCCTAACGGCCATGTTTTTTGAGGAATCATGACAGCTTGAACAAACTTGGTAGAGGGTCACCAAAGGAACATTCCTGCCAAGTTATATTGAAATCTGTTATATTGAAATCTGTTCAGTGGTTTCTGACAAGAAGATTTTTAAAGTTTTCTATTTAGATATATAGGGAAAACAAGAAGATTATTTTTCAAGTTTTCTATATAGATATATAGGGAAAATAAGCCCCACCCCCTTGCAGCCATATTTTTTGAAGAATCATGATGGCTTGAACAACCTTGGAAGAGGGTGACCAAAGACACATTCCTTCCAAGTTATATTGAAATTGGTCCATTGGTTTCTGCCAAGAAGATTTTTAAAGTTTTCTATATAGATACATATAAACGGAAAATAAGCCCTGCCCCCTGGTGGCCATGTTTTTTGACAAATCCAAACGGCTTGAACAATCTTGGTAGAGGATCACCAAAAGAACATTTTTGCAAAATTATATGGAAATCGGTCCAGTGGTTTGGGACGAGCTGATTTTTACATTTTTCTATATATAGGGAAAGTAAGCCCCGCCCCCTGGCAGCCATGTTTTTTGACAAATCCAAATGACTCTAACAATCTTGGTAGAGGATCACTAAAGGAACATTTCTACAAAATTATATAGAAATCAGTCCAGTGGTTCTGACAAGAAGATTTTTAAAGTTTTCTATATAGATATATAGGGAAAATAAGCCCCACCCCCTGGCAGCCATGTTTTTTGATGAATCCAAATGGCTTGAACAATCTTGGTAGAGGATCACCAAAGTAACATTTTTGCAAAATTATATTGAAGTCGGTCCAGTGGTTTCGGACAAGAAGATTTTTAAAGTTTTCTATATAGATATATAGGGATAATAAGCCCTGCCCTCTGGTGGCCATGTTTTTTGACAAATCCAAATGGCTTGAACAATCTTGGTAGAGGATCAACAAAGGAACATTTCTGCAAAATCATATGGAAATCGGTCCAGTGGTTTCGGACAAGAAGATTTTTACATTTTTTAATATAGATATTCAGGGAAAATAAGCCCCGCCCCCTGGCGGCCATGTTTTTTGACTAATCGAAATGGCTCGAACAATCTTGGTAGAGGATTACCAAAGGAACATTTCTGCAAAATTATATGGAAATCGGTCCAGTGGTTTCTGACAAGAAGATTTTTAAAGTTTTCTATATAGATATATAGGAAAATTTAGCCCCGCCCCCTGGCGGCCATGTTTTTTGACGAATCCAAATGGCTTGAACAACCTTGGTAGAGGATCACTAAAGGAACATTTTTGCAAAATTATATTGAAATCGGTCCAGTGGTTTCAGACAAGAAGATTTTTAAAGTTTTCTATATAGATAAACAGGGAAAATAAGCCCCGCCCCCTGGCGGCCATTTTTTTTTGATGAATCCAAATGGCCTGAACAATCTTGGTAGAGGATCACCAAAGGAACATTTCTGCAAAATTATATGGAAATCAGTCCAGTAGTTTCTGACAAGAAGATTTTTAAAGTTTTCTATATAGATATATAGGGAAAATAAGCCCTGCCCTCTGGTGGCCATGTTTTTTGACAAATCCAAATGGCTTGAACAATCTTGGTAAAGGATCACCAAAGGAACATTTCTGCAAAATTACATTGAAATCGGTCCAGTGGTTTCTGACAAGAAGATTTTTAAAGTTTTCTATATAGATATATTGGGAAAATAAGTCCCACCCCTTGGCAGCCATGTTTTTTGACGAATCCAAATGGCTTGAACAATCTTGGTAGAGGATCACCAAAGGAACATTTTTGCAAAATTATATTGAAGTCGGTCCAGTGGTTTCGGACAAGAAGATTTTTAAAGTTTTCTATATAGATATATAGGGAAAATAAGCCCTGCCCTCTGGTGGCCATGTTTTTTGACAAATCCAAATGGCTTGAACAATGTTGGTAGAGGATCAACAAAGGAACATTTCTGCAAAATCATATGGAAATTGGTCCAGTGGTTTCGGACAAGAAGATTTTTACATTTTTTAATATAGATATATATGGAAAATAAGCCCGCCCCCTGGCGGCCATGTTTTTTCACTAATCGAAATGGCTCGAACAATCTTGGTAGAGGATCACCAAAGGAACA
Source organism: Anodontia alba (assembly GCA_964016985.1). Lineage (NCBI taxonomy): Eukaryota > Metazoa > Mollusca > Bivalvia > Lucinida > Lucinidae > Anodontia > Anodontia alba. The sequence goes on from OZ024829.1 coordinate 66,135,563, forward strand.
TTTCTGCAAAATTATATGGAAATCCGTCCAGAGGTTTCTGACAAGAAGATTTTTAAAGTTTTCTATATAGATATATAGGAAAATTAAGCCCCCCCCCCCCCGCCCCCTGGCGGCCATGTTTTTTGATGAATCCAAATGGCTTGAACAATCTTGGTAGAGGATCACTAAAGGAACATTTTTGCAAAATTATATTGAAATTGGTCCAGTGGTTTCAGACAAGAAGATTTTTAAAGTTTTCTATATAGATATATAGGGAAAATAAGCCCCGCCCCCTGGCGGCCATGTTTTTTGACAAATCCAAATGGCCTGAAGAATCTTGGTAGAGGATCACCAAAGGAACATTTCTGCAAAATTATATGGAAATCAGTCCAGCAGTTTCTGACAAGAAGATTTTTAAAGTTTTCTATATAGATATATAGGGAAAATAAGCCCCGCCCCCTGGCGGCCATTTTTTTTGACGAATCCGAATGGCCTGAACAATCTTGGTAGAGGATCACCAAAGGAACATTTCTGCAAAATTATATGGAAATCAGTCCAGCGGTTTCTGACAAGAAGATTTTTAAAGTTTTCTATATAGATATATAGGGAAAATAAGCCCCGCCCCCCTAGCGGCCATGTTTTTTGACGAATCCAAATGGCTTGAACAATCTTGGTAAAGGATCACCAAAGGAACATTTCTGCAAAATTACATTGAAATTGGTCTAGTGGTTTCTGACAAGAAGATTTTTAAAGTTTTCTATATAGATATATAGGGAAAAATAAGCCCCGCCCCCTGGCGGCAATGTGTTTTGACGAATCCAAATGGCTTGAATAATCTTGGTAGAGGATTACCAAAGGAACATTTCTGCAAAATTTCATTGAAATCGGTCCAGTGGTTTCTGAAAAGAAGATTTTTAAAGTTTTCTATATAGATACATAGGGAAAATAAGCCACGCCCCCTGGTGGCCATGTTTTTTGACGAATCCGAATGGTTTGAACAATCTTGGTAGAGGATCACCAAAGGAACATTTCTGCAAAATTATACTGAAATCGGTCCAGTGGTTTCTGACAAGAAGATTTTTTAAGTTTTTAGTTAAAAAATCTATTTTTAGCTCCTGTGACCTAGATATGCAATGGACCGGAACCATTTGAACAATTTTGAAAGAGGACCAACCAAGGATCATTCCTGTGAAGTTTGGTCAAAATCCAATCAGTGGTTTAGGAGGAGATGTTGTTTAAATATTGTGGACAGACGGACAGACATACGGACGACGACGACGGACAGTGAGTGATCACAAAAGCTCACCTTGAGCTTTCAGCTCAGGTGAGCTAAAAAAGTGAAGAGAAACAAGACAATTTGCTCAACTGATAAAAACAGCTATTCCATATTTGAAATGCCCTGCAACATTCTTCCAGTATTGCCACAGCAACTGAGACACAAATCCGACGATACCATAGTACTAAAGAAGATTTTTAAGTGTTTTACCATATATGGGCATTCTGTTCAGTGGTGCAGAACCATTTGAACAAATTATCAACATCCCTTCAACAGATGGCCCCATGTGAAATCTGATGAAAACTGGCCAAGCGGTTTGAGAGAAGAAGACGTTCAAAGATTTCATAATTTTATACATGTATATAGCCCAGGGGCAAGGGCAAAAATTTTGATCCTAATTAAAAAGTTTTACTGCCATTAGTCTTAAGTACATATTGAAAAAAAAAAAAAAAATTTCAACTTTTCCCCCATACAAATCCACAGAGACGCAATTTGAACTTGGGGTAAAAAGGTCAAAGGTCAAACCTACGATCATCATTTGAACTAATTGGTAGACCTTGAGACCACGATGCTATATACCAAGATTCAGCCCCAAAGCTTTCTTGGTTCTGGAGAAGAAGATTTTATAGAGTTTTTACTATATATGGACATGGAGGTCATCTGGCTCAATGGCGCAGAACCATTTGAACAAATTGGCAATACCCTTTTGACAGAAGGCCCCATGTGAAATCTGGTGAAAATTGCTCAAGCAGTTTCAGAGAAGAAGACATTTAACAAGAGCTGTCAGCAGATAGCATAGCTTGCCTGGAATTGGGGGTGATACTGGAATGTCAGGGTGCTCTTTTGGACCAGTCTGATCTGGGTCTGCACTGTTTGCTTAGGCCTATCTGTCCCAATATTTAGAATCATTACGGTAAGAGGAAATGTTATAGCATTTTAGCTCTTGATAGGATTTCTTGTGCTATGGTTTGGTCATTTGTTGTCATGAATTTGACATTATAAGGGATCAATTATAAAATTTCTAAGTCTGTGACCTTGACCTTGAGGTCAAAGGCATGGGTTGGGGTGATGATTAAAACTTTGGACCTGTATCTATCATCATTCCAACTAAGAACCAAATCTATCATATGGTTTGGAAAATATGAGCTCTTAAAACACTTTAATTTAAAATTTCTAAGTTCTTAACTTTGACCTTGAGGCCATGGGCAAGGGCTGTGAGTATTGCTAAATAAAACTTTAGACCTGTATCTATCATCATGTCAAATATGAACAAAATCCATCATAGGGTTTGGAAAATATGAGCTCTTAAAAAACTTTAATATAAAACTTTTAAGTCTGTGACCTTGACCTTGAGGTTATAGGCATGGGCAGGGTATTGCTGAATAAAACTTTGGAACTGTATCTATCATCATACCAAATATAACAAAATCCATCATACAGTTTGGAAAATATGAAATCTTAAAAATTTTTAACATTAAAAATTTCTAAGTCCATGACCTTGACCTGACCTTGACCTTGAGGTGATGGGCTGGGGTATTGCTGAATAAAACTTTGGAACTATATCTATCATCATACCAAATATGAATCAAATCTATCAAATGGTCTGGAAAATATAAGCTCTTAAAAAACTTTAACGTAAATGTGGATGCTGACGCCGACGCCGGGGTAATGCAATAGCTCTTCCTGGACTTCGTCCTGGTGAGCTAGAAATTTCACGATTTTATACATGTATATATATAGCCACATAACCCTCAGGGGACAAAATTTTGATTTTAACTAAAAATGATTTACATCTTAAATCACAAATTGTAAATTTCATCCATTAGTCTTTACCACATTTTGAGAAAATGACTTTTCAACATTTTCCCCATACAAATGCATGAGGACGCAAATTTGAACTTGCTGAAAAAAGGTCAAAGTCAACTTACCTTCATCATTTGAACAAATTTTGCAGACCTTGAGTCCTCAATGCTACATACCAAGATTCAGCCCCAAAGCTTTCTTGATTTTGGAGAAGAAGATTTTTAAGTGTTTTTACCATATATGGGCATGGCAGCCATCTTGTTCAATGGTGCAGAACCATTTGATCAAATTGGCAATACCCTTTTGACAGAAGGCCCCAAGTGAAATCTGGTGAAAATTGCACAAGCAGTTTCAGAGAAGAAGACAGTTAAAAATTACAAAGTTTTATACATGTATACAGCCCAGGGGGAAGGGCAGATAACACCCAGAGGACAAAATTTTGATTAAATCTAAAATGTTTTACTACTTAATCACTCATTGTAAGGTTCAATCATTAGTCTTTAATACATTTTGAGAAAATCACTTTTCAACATTTTCCCCATACAAATGCATGGGGATGCAAATTTGATCTTGCTGTAAAAAGGTCAAAAGTCATCCTAGGGTCAATATTTGAACAAACTTGGTAGACCTTGAGTCCATGATGCTATATACCTAGATTCAGCCTTAAGCTTTCTTGGTTCTGGTGAAGAAGATTTTTAAGTGTGTTTACCATATATGGGCATGGCAACAATCTTGATTCACAGACCATGACCATTTGTACAAATTTTTAATCCCCCTTTAATAGAAGACTCCACATGAAGTTTGAAAAAAATTGGCCCAGGGGTTTCAGAGGAGAAATCATTCAAATGTGTGGATAGACAGATGGATGACAGACAGCAAGTGATCACAACAGCCTATCCTGACCCAGCTCAGGTGAGCTAAAAAGAAAAAAAAGTTATATATATGATCAGCTAAGTTCTAGACAAGCCTACACACAAACTATCTGACAAAAGCATCTGTACAGTTTCAAAGATCGGCATAAAACTGTTTAAGGAGTTAGGGACACAAGGTACATACTGTCAGAGGGTGGGCAACTACGGCACCACACACCCCCAATCATGGAAAGCCAAATACCATGTCCCTTAGCTTTTCTTCAAAACTTTTACTTATTACCTGATAATCTGAAGTGATTGTCTCCAAGTTAATAAGAACATCTGTTAATTTTGTCAGCAGAGATGAGACATGGGCTCGAGATTCAGTTTTTCCGTCTTTACACATTGAAATTATAGTCTGACTCAGACCCAGCAGGCAACCAGTTCTGTAAGAAAAGTAAGTAATGTTTTAAGTAACTCGCAAAGTATAAATTAGAGGGCCCAAGTGGGCCAGAAACTGATTACCTGGATTAGGCTGATCATGATATGTTACATTGTGCCATGTTGGCCATCTTGGCTATCAGATCAGATTGCTTTAGCAATTCAACATTTGATGTTGTTTGAAGAGTTTTAAGACTGCTACCGTGGCTGTCATCTTGAATATTGGAACTGAATGATTTTAGCAATTCTTAATCTCCATGTCACCCTAATGCCTCCCATCAAGTTTGGGCTCAATCTGACTTATGGCCGCCATCTTGGATAGTGGAACAGAATGATTTTAGCAATTCTCATCTCCATAACACCCCAATGCCTCCCATCAAGTTTAAGCTCAATCCAACAAACTGTTGCAGATGTGATTTGAAGATTTTCAAAATGGCTGCCATGCTGGCCACCTTGGATATCAAGAGAGAACCATTTTAGCCATCTCAAATCTCCATGTTGCCTTGATGCCTTCTACCAAGTTTTGGCTCAGTCAAACTTACTGTTTGGAAGCAGATAACAATTGAAGATTTTCAAGATCGCTTCAGTGGCGGCCATCCTGGATATCGTAAGAGAATGATTTCAGCAATTCTGAATCTCCTTGTCCCTCCAATGCCTCCCACCAAGTTTTGGCTCATTTTGACTTACCTATTGGGAGCAGATGTGGTTTGATAATTTTCAAGATGGCAGCCATGGCCGCCATCTTGGATGTCAGAATAGAATCATTTTAGCAATTATGAATCTCTATGTTGCTCTGATGCCTACAATCAAGTTTCAGCTCCATCCAGACTTAGAGCAGGGATGTTGTTTGAAGAATTACAAAATGGCCACCATGGAGGCCATCTTGGATATCGGAACTGAATGAATTTAGCAGTTCTGAATCTCCATGTTCTTACTATGCCTCCCATAAAGTTTCAGCTGAAGCTGACTTACGATTTGGCAGGAGATGTGGTTTCAAGAATTTCAAGATGGCCACTATGGCAGCCATCTAGGATACCTGAACCAAACGAGTTTAGCAATTCTGAATCTCTATGTCGCCCAAATGCCTCCCATCAAGTTTGGGCTCAATCGGACTTAGCATTCGGGAGCAGATGTAGTTTAAAAATTTTCAAGATGGTCACCATGGCCATCTTGGTTAGCAGAACATACAATTTTAGCAATTCTGAATCTTCATGTTCTCTCGATCCCTCCCATCTTTTCAGCTCAATCCCACTTAAGGTTAGGGATGTTGTTTGAACAATTTCAAGATGGCCACCATGGCTGCCATCTTGGATATCAGAACAGAACGATTTCAGCAATTCTGTATCTTCATGTGGCCCCTATGCCTCCCACAAAGTTAAGGCTGAATCAGACAGTGTGGGGGTGCAGATGTGGTTTGAAGATTTTCAAGATGGCTGCCATGGTGGCTATCTTGGATATGGGAATGCAAGATTTATAGACATTCAAAATCTCTCTGTAGCCCTAATGCCTCCCACCAAGTTTCAACTCAATCTGACTTACAATTCTGGAAAGAATGTCAAAAATGTGAAAAGTTAACAACCAAGTGAGGGACGAATGACAAACAACAAGCCACCATATAAGCTGACCTGGAGCAAAGCTCCAGGTGAGCTATCAATTGAAAATCTTAGATGGCTGCTGTGGTGGCCATCTTGGATACTGTAACAAAATACTTTTATGAATTCTGAGTCTCCATGTCTCCCCGATGCCTCCCACCAAGTTTGGGCTCAATCAGACTTAGCGTTTGGGAGCAGATGTCGTTTAAGATTTTCAAGATGGCCCACATGGCCATCTTGGACAGCAGAACGATTTTAGCAATTCTGAATCTCCATGCCCTCTCGATGCCTCCTATCAAGTTTCATCGCAATCCAACTCTAGGTTTGAGAGATGTTGTTTGAACAATTTCAAGATGGCTACCATGGGTGCCATCTTGGATATCAAAAGGGAATGATTTTAGCAATTCTGAATCCCCATGTCACCCCAGTGCCTCCCACCAAGCTTGGGCTCAATCAGACTTAGTGTTTGGGAGCAGATGTGGTTTGAAGATTTTCAAGATGGCTCCTGTGGCGGCCATCTTGGATATCCAAATGCAACTTTGTTAGCAATGCTGAATCTCCATGTAGCCTAAATGCCTCTCACCATGTTTCAGCTCAACCTGACTTACAATTCTGGAAAGGACGTCGAAAATGTGAAAAGTTAACAGTGGATGGACAGATGACAGATGGATGCTGGACAACAGGCCACTGCAAAAGCTGACCTGGAGCAAAGCTCCAGATGGGCTACAATTGAAATGGGAAAAAGAAAGCAAAATAAATTCAAGCATCATGGGTTTTCTTTTACACAATATACTTCAACCCTCTGTAGGTGTATACAAAATCTAAAGACTTTTGCTCTCATAAGAGCTGAGAAATGTGTGGCAAAAAAATTTACTGGAAAGAAAGAAAACTGTACAAATAAAGGGACAGTTTTCTTTATTTCCAGTAAATCCTCATGTTTATGCAGATTCTCTCTTACACAACATGTCATACTCAATGTTTGTACCAAATTTCAAATTCTAGGTAGATAGTACACGAGAAATGTTTGACGAAAAAAATGTTTACACACACACACATACACAG